>PVHP010016237.1:8618-36167 GCA_004024765.1 Zapus hudsonius | reverse complement strand
AAAAGAGAAAAAAAGAGTTGAATATGAGAGACACTCAAGGGCCTGGGAGGGACAGGATAGACACGCGGAACACGCAGAGGGAGGGAACCCGAGGGAAGCCGGCAGAGGCTGAGGAAAAGCCTCTGTCAGCCGGCAGGCTGAGGCTGCTCTGGCCGGGCTTGCCGGTTCGTGACAACTCACTGCCTCTGGCGAGCACGGTGCTCGATGGAAGCTTCCACTGGTGAGAATTGTGTGCTGGGAGGTATCTGCGGCTCAGAGTGTGACTGCAGCTTATGTCCACGACCTGGATCCCTGCTGAAAACCCTGACCCTTGTTACCCAAGGGACGTGGCGTGTCTGCTAGTCAGCCATCTTGAACCTTCAGTCCATTCTTCAAAGATATCTTTTTATTATTTGCATACAACCTGTGAGCAGTTCTTTGGCACATTATATCTATTTTACATATTTTCATTGTTTATTCTGTCTCCCCACCAAGTGGGGGAGTAGGGAGTATAGTCTATCTGACTATAGCCCATAGCATAGTCCTTGCTCAGCACTTGTGTCTTCCTTGCCTGGCATCATGAGTGTTGTCTGGTTAGTTTGTGAGCTTATCAGAGGCAACAGTTTTGTCTATCCCTCCATTCCTGGTAGTGGTGGGATTAAACCCAGAGTGTCTCACACAGGATGCAAGTGCTGTACAACTGATCTTATCCCATCTGTAGATCCTTATCCCATCTGAGACTCACAGCAGCTGCCAAGTGGATGCTTATCTTCTCTCCTCTCCTCCATCCCCACCTAAGAGAAAAGAGACTCTAGAGGCTCTAGCATCGTGAATCAGCACTGAGAAAGACCTTATCAGGGAGTGTGCAGTGAGTCCTCGCTCTGGCAGGCCCACGTCCTTTGTAGGTACAGGACATGTTCTGTTGAAAGTTTCTTGAGCACATGTTTTTTCTGTCAGCTCAAGCCACAATGAAAAACTCTTCATTAGAGACCAGTGAGCACCTCCATGGAACCTTCTCAGTGCCCCCGCCCAGGAAGGGCTGTCTGAATTCTTCTAGCACCCCAGTCCTCAAAGACTTTCCTCAGAACGATGATGAAAAGGAGCGAATGCAGCGGAGGCTCTCCAGGGTCTTTGACCTTCAGTTGAGCAACGAAACATCGCATCTGCTCTCCTCCCCTTCCAACAGGTGAGGCTGTTTCTGGACCAGCTCACTTTGGGGCAGGCAGCCGCCTTGTCACAGGTTATATGGGTCCTGGCATCTATTACTTCACACATTCTGGGTTGAGGCTTCGACATGACCAGATGTTTTTTGACGTGCAGTGCTTTTGTTTTTCATTTAGGAGTGTTGATGCTTCAACAACCATATCTAAGTTTACAAACACACAGATTGCAGAACATTACTCCACCTGTATCAAACTGTCCACTGAAAATGTGAGTATTCACTGATTTCTATTTATTTAGACAGGGTCTTGTAATGCAGCCCAGACTGGATTCACAGTTGTGATCCTCCTGTTTTACCCTCCTTGGTGCTGGGGTTACAGGTGTGTTTCAGACCCCTCTGTACAATGGGAACAAGGGTACTAGCCACCTCATAGATTTCCTCTAAGAATAACTGAGCCCCATTACTGAGTTATTAGGGAAAGGCCTGCACACGGGAAGCCCTCGTGAATTGTCTTCTCCCTTTCTGGCCTTGAGAGATTTGGATCTGGCTCTGTTGCCAAGTGTTTATGGAAGGGAGATCAGTGAGATGTTTGTGTTTCTGTATGAAAACTTGGCTTCCTCTGCTCAGGGGCATTATTTACATGAGTGTAACTTATAAATTGTAAATCTTTGTTATTTGATTTTTTTGGTTTGTTTATTTTTTAGAAAATTACTACCAAGAATGCTTTTGGCTTACACTTGATTGATTTTATGTCAGAGATTCTTAAAGAGAAGGACACAGAACCAACGAACTTTAAAGTAAGATGACTGCGTACTTTTCTTCCATCTGAATTGATGATTCTTTCAATTGCTTGCTTAGCATGACATGTGAACTCTGCAAATGCAGAGCCTTCTTGGTGAGATGCTACAGTAGCTGCTTCACATTCTTTTCTCAACTAATGAAATGCACAAGAGAAGACAAATGTTATATATTTATTTCCCACCAGTCTTTGGGCATCTGTTTTTTTTCCCCTTGGGGCAAGTAGATATTTGATGAAGGGCTGGAGAGATGGCTCAGCGGTTAAGGCACTTGCCTCTAGTGCCTAAGGCCCTGGGTTCAATTCCCCAGGACCCACATAAACCAGACCCACAAGGTGGTAGCCCTGGTGCATTCTCTCTATCTCTATCTCTATCTCTCTCTCTGCTTGAAAATGAATAAATAAAATTTTTTAAGTAAAAAAAATTTTGATGAAATTTGCTGAGTTTTACCAGTTCAGAGGTGCTTGCCCTTGCATCTTCATGTCTTTCTGCTTGTTGTACTAGGTGGCTGCTGGCACCTTGGATGCCAGCACCAAGATCTACGCTGTACGTGTGGATGCTGTCCATGCTGATGTCTACAGAGTCCTTGGGGGACTGGGCAAAGACGCCCCTTCTCCTGAAGAGGAGAGCCACGGTGCAGGTACACCAATTGGGATCTAGATTTAAGGGGTTGCCTCTTGGGTGCTCTGAGAAATTAATTGAGTGAGAAATAATTAGAATGAAGCCACACACACACACATAAATACATGATGGTTTTGTGTAAGAAAATCACAAGCTAGGGAACTTGAGAACAGTGTAGGACTCTTGAGCAACTGATTTGTATTAGAAATCAAATCTGTTAATTCATTTTCTTCACGAGCTGCAGATTAGATGTGCCCATTTGTTTGAAAGAATTTCTTGCTTGAATTGTGGCCAGCCTTGGGGTTTTGAAGGATTTGTGGTTCAGTTGCACTGTCCCAAGCAGTCCTTACAGTTCCAGTCTTGTTCCTTCTTTCAGATGAAAGTACGGCTGAAACGGGAACAACCAAAAAGGCTGCCAAGCCAAAGAAGAAGCAGTCATGCAAAACCATCGAGCAGAATCTAAGCAACATCAACATCTCCGAAACAGATCGAAAGAGCGAGGTGAGAAAGTATATGCAGTGTGGTCTCTGACTAATTCAGAGCCGTAAGGGCTGAAGCTTGGCAGAGAGCTTGCCTTTGGTGGCCTGTGCTTGTTAAAGCCTCAAGAGGGTAGACTAGTTGTCTGGAATCTGTGCATTATCATCCCTTGGTTTTATGATGCAGCCCAGAAGGGATAAGGCCCTCTGTATTTCAGGATACTTGAGTGGAGATAATAGTGTAAATTACTGAGTCTGATAAGAAAATTAATTTTATTTCCAAATACATGCAGCAATGGTGATAATAGCTAATATTTGTTATATATACACACTGGGCGCTATATACTTCCCTTAGCTTATAACCTGTGCAAACAATCCTTGCACCATTTTGTCACCTTTAACGAAGAGGTAACTAAGTCACAAGGTTGTTGAGTAACATGTCCACATGATGAGTGAGTTAAATGATCTCTAAACAATCTCACTATCAAATCTTAAGGAATGCATTTAAAGAAATAGTTCTTGGGCTAGAGAGATGGCTCAGCAGTTAAGGTGCTTGCCTGCAAAGCCTAACAACCCAAGTTTGATTCCCCAATACCCATGTAAAGCCAGATGCACGAAGTGGCCCATGCATCTGGAGTTCCTTTGCAGTAGCTGGAGGCCTTGGCACGCCTATTCTCTCTGTCTCTCTATCTCTGTCTCTGCAGATAAGTAAATAAAAATATATTTAAAAAAAATAGTTCTAGAGGCCTTATTTAAAAGTATAGTATGCTGCTTCAGTTTTTAAATTTTGCTATTAACATTTTTTGGAGCTGGCACTATAGCCTAACATTGTGAAATCTTGGAAATACACGCACGCACGCACGCACGCACACACACACACACACACACACACACACACACACACACACACATATATATATATGAAAATTCTGAGACATCTGATTTCAGTTGTCCTTGAAAGCAAAAACTGGTGTGTGTCGTCAGTCTGGGCATGGTGGTGCTTGCCTGCAGTCTCCGCACTCAGGAGGCTGAGGCATAAGGATCATGAGTGCGATAGCCTGGGCTACATTGACCTGTCCTCAAGAAACAAACAGGACTGAAGAAATGGCTCATTGGTTGCTCAAGTTGGTGCCTGAGTTGGATCCCCAGACAACACATAAAAAGCCAGAAGGCATGCCCGACTTCTGTAATCCCTGCCCACTGACCCTGATGGTGAGACAGGCAGAGATCAAAGAATTTCCTGGAAGCTGGAGGCAAGCCCAGCAAAGAAGCAGAATGAGGAACCCTGCCTCAGATGAGGTAGACAGACGAGGACCAACCCAAAAAGTGTCCTCTGACCTCTATACTCACACACAAACACACACAAATAATAAAAACAAAAAGATGCAATCTGCTTGCTTTCCCACCAGCATAGGCAGATCACTTCCTTCTCTTACCTCCATGGCTGTCAGAAATGGCAGGTAAGATCGCCAGATTGGAAACGGTCACCTAAAGAATATGAGGAAAAAGAACAGAGCTCTGGCCCACCCTGATCTCAGGGATTCTGAGAGCTCCAGGAAAGCCAGGAGTGTGGTATCCAAATGAGTAGATTTCATTGTCGGGTGGTGAATTTAACCATGTCGATGTGTGAGGCCACTAGCAAGCTTGGAGAGGAGGGTCCTATGAAACTGGCACTTAGACCTTTGAGGAAAGTGAACAGAAGCCTCCAGAAATTAAAATGAGGAACAAGTCCCTTCTTCCTGGGGCCTTGCAATCATCCTCTAGTGCCCCCTATTGGTAGAACTACCAGGTGCATTTGGCAAAACCCCAAAGTCTCCAATCCAGCATGAAGACAGGCTGGGAGCTAAGAGGCACACAGGTGCAGGGTCATGATGTACACACGAGAAAGAGAGGGTGAGCAGCTGTACAAACCCCATTGTGAAATTTCGATTAACATTACTATATCTTAACATTCACAAAGGTTTAAAAGTTTCATAATGGAAAAGCAAACGGGAAGAGAGGGATGAAGGCACCGAGCAAAGGTGGCTGTCTTGCAGTTTTGCTGGAGATTGGAGAGAGTAGTGGGCTGAGAAAGAAGGTAGAGCATCTTGCTTTTTTTATTTTTATTTTTTATTTTTATTTATTTATTTTATTTTTGGTTTTTCGAGGTAGGGTCTCATTCTAGCCCAGGCTGACCTGGAATTCACTATGTATCTCAGGGTGGCCTTGAACTCACAGCGATCCTCCTACCTCTGCCTCCTGAGTACTGGCCCGGCTTTGCTTTTGTTTTTACATGGGAGAATTGCAGCAGTTTTATTGATGAGTCTATTGAAGAAGGAACCGTGTGATTGAGGAGAACCAGTGGTTGGAGGGCTGTGGAGAGGAAACCACCACTGTAGAGGCCTGCAGAAAGCACTCCCTGGAGAGTTCCCTCTTTCAGCCAAGAGGGTCCCTCAGCCTGCGCATGGCCTTCTTCACTCAGGACCTTTTGAGACTATTAATTCCTGTTTCTTCCCCTAGATACTAAATACTAAGAATAAGATTTGTCTGCCAGGATTGAGTTTTGTAGAATAAAGTCTTAACCAAAATAGCTATTCCTGAATCACTTTCCTCCTGAGGTGGTGAGCCTGCATAAATTGGAGCAAGCAAGTGGAGAGAGCCTTTGGGAAAGATGGGCAATCTGGGACAGTGTGCTGATGGCTGACTGGGTCCTTAGAGGGCCCTGGAGGATATATTGGCCACTGAGCAGAAGTTGGAGATAAGAATGAGGTTCTTTGTATGATTAGTAAATAGTCCCAGTGGTCTTAAGGCACATGGTCATGGTGAACCTGTGTATAGGAAGCTAGGTAGTTAAAGGAGAGTTTCCCAAGTGCTAGGGCAGAGCAAGGCAGGGGATCTACTCCAGGCTGTCTGGTGGCTCCCAAATGTAATAGGGTGAGGGTGACTGCGCATGGGAAAGGCCAGAGATAGGGGGTCACTGAGGCCAGGCCTGCTAAACGAGGAAGTAAAGGAGGGAAAGGGCTCTAAATCTTACTGAGAATGTGAAAACAGAAGAAGCTGGCCCCATCCACATTCAGGCCTTGTGTTAGTGGATGAGTTCATGTCAAGGGGCTTTACACACGATGCTGTGTTAGACACATTTAAACTGTTATTAGTATAGTGATCCATAAACTCTTTTCTTGCCTTCCCTTCCCAGTAGCTCATGGTATCAGGCAATAGAATGTTTATGACAGGTGAAATCTGTAGTGTCTTGAAGAAACACCATTCCTGGGAAGTGGTGTTTTTCTCTGTATTCTGCTGTTAACTTGTAATTGCCTCAAGTATGGAAAATAAGAGAGAAAGCTACCATTCTCTTGTGCTGTCATAGATATTAGAAATGAATGGTGTGTGGGTCCCTGGACCAGTTGAGAGAACTTACTTGCTATGAGACCATCTGTTTTGGGCACAGCTCTCCACTGCGTGCAGAATGCTGGCTGACCAGGAATCCAAATGTGGCTTTAGTGTAGCTATTTATATATCAGGAGGGAACAAATAGACATAAGGCATGTACTAGAAGAGATCAAGTGCATGGGGGTCAGTGTTTTGTCATTGGCCTGGGCCTTGAAGGAAGGCCAAATTGTAAGGTAGCCATTGCCAGAGAGGTGATTCCAGGCAGGGGCATACTCAGACCAGGGTGCAGGAAACTTGTTCAGCTAGAGGCAAACATTTACTTAGAAGTCATCTCTGGTCTGTTGTTCACCCAAACCTTCCTTACTGCTGCTGTGTGATGTGTGTTGGGAGAGAGGGTAGTTTTGCTTTAGAGACAGAATCTTGCCATGTACCCACACTAGCTTGGAACTCACAGTGCTGGGATTACCATTGTGGTTGAATATGCCATAATGCTCAGCTCCCAGACTTTCTTTGATTCTAACCCTTCCTTGCTATGGTTTCATCTATACTGTGTCACTGGTATTATTCAACATTTCTGCAATTATTCAGTGATACAATGCAGGTGAGATTTACCTGAAGAATATGTTCACACTGACATAATTAGAAACAAAAGTGAAGAGAGTTATCTCAGGTTTTTCAGTTTTGATACGATTTGATGTCAAATTCATGTTGGCTCCACATTCTGGATTTGGTTCCATTAACTACTGACTCATGACCTCTAGGTTGGAGGCTCCAGGTGGAAAAACGTCACCAGATAGCCTTTGAGGAAGGAAATCAGAGTGCCCGCATTAATGCTCTTAGAACAGGAAGTAGGAAAGATCAGAGATGTTTGTAGTGGTGGCACTGGGTGAAAGGGTAGGAAAACCATGGGGCTGTGTAGCTGCCATAAGGGTGGAGGAGAGGAGAGGACATGGAGGTGACAGATAGTCCCAAGTATGATTTAGGATGGTGAGATAAATTATGGGGAGGTGGGAACAGAGCCTTGAAGGAGAGGCAGGAGCATAATTTTATGTAATCAAGCCCTCTCTCCTTAAAAGCCATATCCCATTAATCGGTAAGACCTGTGAGCCCAAGTATCTCGGGGATAGCTGTAGAATATGTGTGTTTGTGTGTGTGTGTGTGTCTAGAGTATATGTGTGATGGTGTGCATGTGTGTATGTGTAGATATATACCCCGTGTGCTTACACATGGAGACCAGAGAACACCAACTGTCTTCTTACTGCTCATCCATGTATTTCCTTGAGACAGGAGCTCTCTACCTGGAGCTGCTATCAGCAAGCTAAAGTAATTCAAGCAATTCTCTGGTCCCCCCACCACCACAATGGGGCCATACTCGCCATTTTTTTTTTTAGGTGAGTTCTGGGAGTCAGACTTGGTAGTTCTTAGCCTAAAAGGCCCTTGTGCTTAAGTAGCAAGTGCTTTTAACCCTGAGCCATATTTCTAGCCCGACTTCCTCCTCCTTTTTGCCACACATACATGTCCCTTACCCTGTTCCTATGTTTATGCCTTGCTCTGTCCTTGGGTTGATGTCACTTGGCTATGCCACTCCTCCCTGTTGATTGTACCCTTAAGCCCTTACAGCTACCTAGTTTGAGTAACTCTGTCCTTCATCTAGACATTTTGACTAAGTTCTTTCAAATCTGAGAAACATTTCTGCTCAGAGAAATAATAGTGAGCCAGGTGGCATATACCTGAAATCCCAGTACTCAAGAGGCTAAGGAAGGCAGATTTTGAGTAAGAGGCCAACCTGGACATGGTGTAGCATTGCATCTCAAACAACATCATCAAATGCAAATAGAGGAAGAATAGAACCTTGTCACTAGCTCCAGCCTACAGGCTTTAAAAATTTTTAATATATTTGCAAGCAGAGAAAGATAGAAGAGAGACCAAGAGAATGGGCATGCTAGGGCCTCCAGCCACTGCAAACAGACTCCAGCTGCATCTGCCTTTACGTGGGTACTGAAGAATCAAACTTTGGTCATTAGGCTTTGCAGGCAAGCGCCTTAACCCCTCAGTCATCTCTCCAGCCCCATCCCAGGCTTTTTAAGGTAACAGAATTAATTGTGATAGTGTTCTACTGCATTGGGCTTATTAGAGATAGCCATTTAGAGATAGTGCCTTGTGGAAGGAGAGACCAACAGAAAGATACATGTCCAGGTGTGTTATAAAGAGGTTGGCACAGTGTACACTTATCACCACAAACTATTCTTGAGTGAAATGCCTTTATCCAGTTGACCACAGGATTTTACCTGATAAGTAGAAGTGCCTTACCCTTTGGCTATGTGTGGAAATATCTCCATCTGTAGCTACACCTGTGGATTGGTTTGCATTTTCTCCTGCAATCTGCCATAATACTTTTTTTGTTTTGTTTTGTTTTACAAGGTAGGGTCTTGCTCTAGCCCAGGCTGACCTGGAGCTCACTGTATAGTCTCAGGATGGCCTCGAACTCATAGCAATTCTCCTACCTCTGCCTCCCAGTGCAGGGACTAAAGGCATGTGCCACCACGCCTGGCTTGTAAGGTTTTTTTGGGGGAAGGGGAGGTTCCATAATAATAATTCTCGCTTCTGTGCTCAGGTGGACCCCATGTTTCAGAAGACAGCAGCCTCCTTTGATGAGTGTAGCACAGCAGGAGTATTTCTCTCCACCCTCCACTGCCAGGACTATAGGAGTGAGCTGCTTTTTCCTTCTGACATGCAGATCCTCTCCACTGGAGACCCTCTGGAGTTCCCAGATTTAGGTTGGGTGGAAATGACAGATTTAAAAGGTATGTAAATTACACCTTTCACAAGGACAAGGATTCTAGGCATCCAAGAAGCCTGTGGTGCTCCTGTGTTGCTGCTTTGAATTACCCAAACAGTGCCTCTGGGATGCCAATTTGCGTATTTTTGGCAGTGCCTAACAACCCACTCTTTGTTTTCCCCCTCTCTATAGTATGAAATCAGTTAAACCATCACCTCTTGTTGGCTGTGTGCCATTTACCTCAAGCACCTACTGGGTGTAGGCAGCTCTCACAGTCAAAGGCTCACCTGGAGTCTTAAAGAGACATCTGTCTCGCCAGAGAATCCTTGTTCTTATTTGTTCCCCATCCACGGGGCCCTGAGAAGGGGACACTGAATTGTTTTCAGTCCCTTGTAGCAGTCTAAGAACTGACCTGTCCTATTCCAAGCTCCCTTATTCTGGCTTGGAACATGTTAACAGCCCTCCCAGTCTACTTCTTCACTCCTGACCCAGGGGATCTCCGAGGATGTTGTGACGGGAAGCAGGCGTGTGAAGACCAGTGCGTGCAGTACGGTAGCTGTGCTGATGATCACATTTATGTGCAGGCCATGCAGTGTTATGCCACCCACTGTGGTTCTTGGTTTTATTATTTATTTATTACACACACACAGAATGAGAGAATAAATGAGCACACCAGGGCTCCTACCTCTGCAGATGAACTCAAATGAATGTGCCCCTTTGAGCATCTGGCTTTATTTATGTACTGGAGAATTGAATCCAGGCCATCAGGCTTTGTAAAGCAAGAATCTTTAACCTCTGAGCCATCTCTCTAGCCTGCTATTTTTGTTTTAAACACCTTGCTATAGCCCAGTCTGACCTTGAACTCTCCACCCTCCTGCCTCTACTTCCCAAGGGCTGGTATTATAGTTATGCACGTCGTGCCCAGCTTCCTTCTTTCTATTCTTGCTTAGTTTAACTATTTTATGCTAACAATCTATTTTCCATGTTTATCCCCTTAGCTGTGGCTTTAATCTTCTGAGTATGTCATGTGTAGCTAATTTAGTTTGGGACTAAAAATAAGTACTATTATTATAAGTACTTAGGTACTTAGTGTGCTTTTAGAAGGGAGGGTTTTGGTTTCCCAGCTAGATTGTAAGGCACATAGTTCATTTCAACATCAAGTATCTGTGCCTTGTATTTCTCTCTGGCATTTTACTACCTCTGGAAATGACAGATAGCTTGAGTCCAGTGTGGGTACATCTGTGTAGCTGGTTGCTCCTGAAGAGCAGTTCAACAAGCAGGTGGCTAGCCAGCCAGCATTGGCACTGCAGCCTCTGTTGGAGAAAGAACAATGAAGTGACTGTAGCCCTCCCTGTCATTCTGAAGGTGTGTGCTCTAACCACCTCTCATGTGACCTTGTCCCTCCAGTGCCCTTGCAGCAGTGTGTGGAAGATCGCCAGCTCTGCCCTTCCCTGGCTGGGTTCCAGTTTACCAAATGGGACAGTGAAACACATAATGAGGTGTGGTCAACTTCTGGACTTAAAAGGGCTCTGGGCATCTTTCCAATGGTTTGTGGTTTCAGTTAGCTGGCCTAAGATTAGTTGTGCCCAGTGGGAACCAAAAGAATGGCACCATTTTGATTTAGCTAGGAGTACAGAAAATATTTCCCTTGGCACTTCTGTAGAAATCTAAAACCTCGGTGGGTCGAGGTGGGACTGGGAATCCCAGCAGGACATCATACAGCTGAGTGGATTCTGGGGTCAGCTTCATGTCCCTGGCCTGCTTCCCTAGGGTCAGATTTGCTCTCAAGCATGCTTATTCCAGCGGCCTTTGGTCTCTGGCTGTGGTCAGGTTCCAGGCATTTCCTGCTCTTTGGGGTTGAATCCCTTGGCACTCAGTTTCCTGAGAAGTTGTCATCCTTGGTATTTTTAGCAGGGGCCCCCTTTAGCCTACTTACTACAACTTCAAAAATAATTGGTCTCCATGGAAAACTGTGTTCTCTAAACATGCAGTTAATGGATGCAAATTCCTGTTTCATGTTTTTCAAAATGTGCCTGACACAATACAGCTTCATCCTGTACTGCTCAATAGAAACTTCCTTAGCACTGTGCTCGTGATAGTGCTGCTTCCGGCAGGCAGGGCTGGGGAGGGGTGCTGGGCAGGAGAGGCTGGAAATGAGTATGAGGGTGAAAAGGCTGCTCTCCGGGGTGGGCTAGGATGGCCCGAGGAATGAAGAAAGCTAGAGAACCCTCTCTTGTTGTCCCTCTAGTCCGTGTCCGCCCTGGTGGACAAGTTTAAGAAGAACGATCAGGTATTTGACATCAATGCTGATGTTGAGGACATTGACGGTGGAGACTTCCCTGATGAACCCCCGGAGGATGCGTTTGATGCCAGCGATGAACCAGACCCCTTTGACCCCTCTGCAGCTGGGGATCATGAAGCATTCGAGATCTGGAAGGAGCCCTGCCAGGTTCAAAGCTCCCAGTAAGGCGCTGGTGGTCTTAGGAAATTTCCAGAGGTGTTTTCTGTTTGGTCCAAGTAGGCCCCCTGCTGAGGCAGCATGATTCCAGCTCTGGTTGGCTTGGCTAGTGCCATATTGTCCATATCAGCTGACTCAATGGAGTCACACCTGCCTCTGCATTTTGGAAGGCTGTTTGGTCATAAAGCTGCTACTGCAGAGGTTTGTAAGGACTAGAGCCATGGAAAGTGCTGGAAAGAGCACCTGGATTTAGTAGCAATTTCCCTTGTGCAACGGTGGGAACTGCTTGCCTTTTGGTAGTAGAGACGGGCCATATCAGTGAGACAAGCAGGACTGTGTGTTGATTACAGAAGTAAAATGGTCCCTACTTGAAGAAGGAGTTAAGTGTGTGTGTTGGGGGGTGGTGCTGGGAAGTACTGGGGACAAGTAAATGTGGAGATCTGGATGAATAATTGAGCATGTTTGGGGGAGGACAGGGTGAATAGTCTTTAATAATTTAAATTTTGGTTTATCTGAAGTGAGTGTCATAAGAAAACACTAAGAGCTTGGTTGGTCTTCATTGTATGTACTTCATAGGTGGGTAGTTTAATTCTGAGTATGATCTGGAAAAGGACCTTGAAGCCCTCTAGTGTTGAGGGTCTCCAAAGGTCTTGAATGGCCTGGGGCAGGCTTAGAATATGGGCAGATTGAAGAGTAGATTCTATTAGTTGTCGAGTGTTAGCTAGTCAGAGCAGAGGGTGCCTGTCACACAGCACATGTGCTGAAGCAGTTATTGGGTGACTAGAGTTCAGGAAGCCTGGAAGGCCTCTGCACAGCCAGACCAGGAAAGGAGGCTAACCACTCAAATACTGACCATAGACGTCCCGAGGGCTTGAGTGGGTGTGCCCTGGTATAGTTCTGGTGTAGCTAGCGTACTTGTTACTTCGTGACACAGCCTAGACACCGGGTTCTACGACAGACCAGAAACATATTCCTTTATTGTAGCTTAAATTTTAAAGTTAAGTTTTAATTGCTTGGTAAATACAGTCTCTTCGTTTTGGGGGGTTTGTTTTAATTCCGTAGAGAAAGCCAGTCCTTCCTTGAAAGCTTTTTTTAAGCTTACCTGCAGGGCTTGTTATATGTATTCGTGCCTGGTTCAATATCAGTACAAAGGCACTCTGCAGGGAGACTGGTCTCCCCACTGACTTAGAGGGCAGCACAGCAATGCTGACAAGCTTCTAGAGCTCCCTCATACCACATCCGCCCTGCTGAACAGACACATCACACACCGACCACAAAGGATGAAGCTAGATGACTTAACAGATTCATAATGGCGCCCAAAAGCATTTGGGGAGCCAAAAGTGTAAATTGGAACATCTTTTTCACTGGTGGTAGGAACTATAGCAATGTTTATTGGACCCTCATCATTAGAAGGACAGTGAAGAAAGAACAAAGGATTGTCTTACATGGAAAGAAACCACATATGTCTGTGGCTAGAGAGATGGCTCAGTAATTAAAGATGCTTGCTTGCAAAACCCACAGAAAAGCCAGATGCATAGAGTGGCCCATGAATTGGGAGTTCGTTTGCAGGAAGCCCTGGCGTGTATATTCTCTCTCTCTCTCTCTCTCTCTCGTAATAAATAAAATATTTTTAAAAGTAAGGAAAAAATTGAAACAAATATGTGTAATAATTTAAGACAAATATTTGTTGTTAGGAACCTGAAAGCACAGCTAAGAGGCAGGTTTGGAGGTTTGGATTTCACAGTGTCCCCTGCCTGTGCTGCATGGGCCGCTCCAGCACATGTTGTGGCCAGTTCCTTCCACTGGCCATGCTGTGCCATCATTGCACACTTACTAAGAGATGGAACGACGACAAACCGATTTGAACCCTAAGGCTAGAATGTACTCTTGCTAGTTATTCTCATCAGAAACAATTTCAGAAGGCTCGTATCTGATCAGGTTTTACTGTCCAATAAGATACGAACAAAATGTCTAGGCAAGTGATTTTTCCCTGTCAAAACTTCTAACTTGTTCCTTCCTTATAAGTTGGCAGCTTAGGGTTTCTGTATTTTTAAACTGAAATTTATTCATTCAAAGTAAATGCTTAATAACAGGATGTTTGTACATAGCAAAATAATAAATGTTAATTATTTGAAGAAGAAAGAAAGAAAGAGCCCAGCATGGTGGCACATGCCTTTAATCCCAGCACTTGGGAGGCAGAGGTGGAAGGATTGCTGTGAGTTCAAGGCCACCCTGAGACTACATAGTGAATTCCAGGTCAGCCTGGGCTAGAACGAGACTCTACCTTGAAAAACCAAAAGAAAAGAAAAGAAGGAAAGACCTAGAGACTAAAATTCAGGGAATTGTGTCCAACTCTCAGCTCTGGCTTTATTGCTTTGTCTTGGACTCACTTTGTAGCCCAGGCTGACCTCAAGCTCAAGAGCCTTCTGCTTCCAGTGCCGAGATTTCAAGGGTGTCTCACATCTAGCCCAGCTCTAGCAGACATATGCAGTATTATAAAAACTTAGTTTATTTTTGTTTGGTTCTTTTTCCTTTTTGAGACAGTGTCTATGTAGCCCTGGCTGTCTTGGAACTTAACATGCAGACCAGGCTACCCTTGAACTTGCAGTGATTTTCCTGCCTGTACCTACTGAGTGCTGGGATTAGAGGCATGCCAGTCAAGGTGAAAGAGAGAGAGAATATACAATAAAAATTCTTTAATTAGAGCCAAGTACTTGGGAGGCAGAGGCAGGAAGATTGTCACAACTTTTGAAGCTAGCCTCGTCTACTGTTAAGTTCCAGGTCAGCCAAAGCTACATAGTGAGACCTTTTTAAAAACAAAACCTTGGGCTGGAGAGATGGCTCAGAGGTTAAGGCATTTGCCTCCAGTGCCTAAGGCCCCGGGTTCAATTACCCAGGACCCACATAAGCCAGACCCACAAGGTGGTGGCCCTGGTACGTTCTCTCTCTCTCCTCTCTCTTTCTCTCTCTGCTAGAAAATGAATAAATAAAATATTTTTTAAAAAACCTTAATCTTTCTGTATCTCTGTTGTATCTCAGATGAGCAGACTAACATGTTATGAAACACTTTGAAATGTCCAGTGTATTTGCCCAGTGTATCAGTTACTTTCTTGTCGCAGGGATAAAACAGCCAGGAGCGCTTATGGAAGACAAAGGGTTTTATTCAGGTGACAGTTTTGAGGGAAGTTTCAATGTGGCAGACAGGGGGAGTCGGGAAGCAGAAGAAAAAGCAGCAGGAGGGGCTGCTCTACAAAACTTGAAGGGTGGGCTGAGAGATGGCTCAGTGGTTAAGGGTACTTGCTTACAAAGCCTGCCGGCCCAGATTCGCCTCTTCAGTACTGCTGGACACAAAGGGGCACATGCAGCTGGCATTTGTTTGCTGCAGCAAGAGATAATGCCATGTCCATACACACACATACACATGTGCACACTTACATGTGTACACAAATTTAAAAGCATCAAAGGCCCACCCAAAGTGACCCCACTACCTCCTAAGGGTTCCATAGCCTTCCCAAACAGTACCATTTTGGGGGAACCAAGTATTCAAATACATGAGCCTGCAGGGGAATTTGACCTTCAAACACCACATATAGGTATGAACATTTATTTCATAAGATTTGGAGAAACAAAAATACCCAAGAAGTAAAAACATAAGGGGATGCTAATGAAGGATTTATATTGGATTTACTCTTAGAAATAGTGCTCCTTGGCAGTGAAGTGGGTAAGTAGAGTCTCCAGTATCATAGGTTTCTTTACATATAAATAATTGGTTGTGGACTAGAAAGATGGCATAGCATTTTAAGATGTTTGCCTGCAAAGCAGAAGGACCCATGTAAAGCCAGATGCACAAGGCGGCACACGTGTCTGGAGGTTGTTTGCAGTGGCCGGAGGCCCTGGTGCTCCCATTCTCTTTCTGCCTCTCCCTCCTTCCCCCCCCCTCATATTTTTTAAAATATTTTTAAAAAATATTTGGTTGTATTGTATGCATCACATATTTAAAAATAATTTCATGTGCTTTACAGGGAAGAAATTATTTCCCTTGGGGATGGAGACATTCGGATTATGTGCCCCCTTCTATCCATGAAACCTGGAGAATATTCCTATTTCAGTCCCAGAACCATGAAGATGTGGGCTGGTCCTGATCACTGGTGCTTTAGGCCTCGACACAAACGTATGTACTTGTTGGTGGAACTGTAGGACAAGAGGTAGTATAGTAGATGCTACACCAGGAAGAGAAAATGCTAGCTGCTATCCTTTGCCCAGAAGCACAGACGAACCAGCCTCCTGGTTGCACAGTGGCCTGGCCTGGGATGGAGACCTAGTTAATATTGGTGGAGTGGGCAGAATCAAGTACCTAGAGTGTCCCTCACGCTGCTTCCTAGCATTCATATGACTTCAAATAGTCGGGGTGACCACTGGGTCACAAGGGACTACCAGAGTCCTCCAGAAGAGTGCCAGCCTTATAGATTTGCCCGTGTGTTTTGTTAGCCAGAATTTAGGGTGGAAGTGAGGTGTTAGCATTCTGATTGCTGGGCTGCTCAGCCGTGAGTGCTGTCTTGTGGTTGATGAGGCTGTCAGGAGAGAAAGGAAGGAATTTGGCCACGGAAGTGAACAGTGGTGTCTGTGTTCATTTCCACAGAAGATACTACCACCCAACTGGAGAACAAAAAGAAGAGTACAAAGAAGGACTTTGAAATTGACTTTGATGATGATATTGATTTTGATAAATATTTTCAGAAAGCAAAGGTTTGTGCTGGATTCATTAGAACTTGTTTTCTTAAATTATTCTGTAATCTTTCAGATGGGATTTTGAAAATTCACTAATTTTTTAAAATACTTATTTGCAAGTAGAGAAAAAATGAGAATGGGTATGCCAGGGCTTCTTGCTGCTGCAAATGAACTCCAGATGCATGTGCCACTTGTGCATCTGGCTTTATGTGAGTACTGGGGAGTTGATCCCAGGCCAGCAGTCTTTGCAAGCAGGTGCCTTTAACCGCTCCCTGAGCCAGCTCCTGGCCCTCTTGGTTTGGTTTGGTTTGGTTTGGTTTGTAACCTGAGTCTTAGATAGCCCAGGTGGACAGCCTCAACCTCACTGTGCAGCTGAGAATGACTTTGAGCTCCAGATCTCCTGCCTCCACCTCCCCAGTACTGGGATTATAGGAGTGTGCTCAACTGTAAATTTAATTGCTAGAATAAACCAGTCATCTCATTATCCCTCGTTCCTAAGGGGCTCATTGAGAAATAGGCCTGGCTTGGTGGCAGGAAGAATCAAATTAAGAATCAGGTCTAGCACAATAACTTTCTTTGTTTGTTTGTTTGTTTGTTTGTTTGTTTGTTTGTTTGTTTGAATAGGTCTCACTGTGTAGCCCAGGCTTGCCTTGAACTTGTGGCAAACCACTTGCCTCAGCCTTCTGAGTCCTGGGATTACAGGCATCTGGTGCCATACCTAGCACAATAACCTTTTTATACAGAACCACAAATGCCAGATCAATGTTACCCCACCCCTTCCTAAGATCCTTATTTCAAATGTAAATTAAGGGCTGGAGAGATGGCTCAGCAGTTAGGGCACTTGCTTGAAAAGCCTAGCCTTTGATTTCCTAGTACCCACATAACTCCAGATGTATCTGGAGTTTGTTTTCAGTGGCTAGAGCCCTGGCACACTTATTCATCTCTCTCTCTCTCTCTCTCTCTCTCTCTCTCTCTCTCTCTCTCTCTCTCTCTCTCTCTCTCTCTCTCCTTGCAAATAAATAAGTAAATAAATATAGTTACTTTTTTTTAAGTAAAGCATTTTGGCTATTGTTATTAAAAACATTTTTATATTTTATTGTACTAAGGTTGCTACTACTCTGTCCAAGTTCACTTTGGAGAACCAGAACTGGAAAGCTACCACCCTTCCTACAGATTTCCTCTACAATGTTGATGAACTTGTCCAGCTTCATCTTAAACCAGGAAGAAAGGTAAAGCCATTCCCTGCTTCCTTTAAGCTGCTGGTGGTGGGTGTGTGGATCAAGTGACTGATGGTGTCACTGTCAGGCAGCTCTCTGGAGGAGAGGAGAAAGCTCTGGGAGGGATGTATTAGCCGAAGGGAGTCGCCAGGAGAGCAGCAGGTAGACAAAGCCAAGCTAATGGGGAAGATCATAGGGTAGGTACCTAGCAGAGACTTGAGAATACCTCACCTGGCTGTGAGTGCAGAGTGCTGAGCCAGGCAAGTGTCATGTGTATGAACAGTTGATAGCTTCCTCTCCGTTATTCTGTCTGTACCTCACAAGATCGCAAGACTTGTTTGTTTTTGAGGTACAGTCTCACTCTAGCCCAGGCTGACCTGGAACTCACCCTGTAGACCCAGGCAGGCCTCGAACTCATAGCAGTTCTCCTACTTCTGCTTCCTGGGTGCTGGGGTTAAAGGCGTGCACCACCACACCCAGCCCTTTCAGGCAGTTTCACTTTGTAGCTCAGGCTAGTCTCAGACTTGTGATCTGCCTGGCCTCCCAACAACTGGGATTACAAATGCACATCACCACGCCCAGCTGCCCAGCCTTTTCCATAAGATTTTTTTTTTCTTTTAAGGTAGGGTCTCACTCTAGCCCAGTCTGACTTGGAACACACTCTCTTGTCCCAGGCTGGCCTCAAACTCATAGCAATCCTCCTACCTCTTCCTCCTAAGTGCTGGGATTAAGGGTTTGCACCACCATGTCTGGTTCTTCCTAAGATCTTAGAGATATACATGTATAGATAGATAGATACAGATTTTATATAGGTAGGTAGGTAGATATAAATATATAGACATATATCTATATTTACAGATGATTGAAGTCCCTTAAGTGAAGGAAAATATAAGTTTATAAAAAACATTTTTCTTCATGATCAATCAATATTGTTCACGTAATAGTTGCTCTTACAAACACAGCTTCAGATCGATAAAGGCGGAGTTTTCACCTTTTGTTTTTAAGTGAAGGGCCTTTTCCTCTTTTCTTTTCAAATAAAACTGTGCAGAAGACACAGTTGGGTTCAGAAGTGGAAGTGCTTTGGCTGATCTTGGGTGAGTAGAGGCTCTGAGCTCTGCTGCCCTGGTCTTGCTCAGTTTGGTGGGGAGCTGTCAGGCCTCTCCTCAAGGTCATGTCATTCTAGGAAGAGCTTCAGCATAAAAACTAAGCTTGACCTCCCCAGGCTCTTTCAATAGCCGCTTTTCAGGAAATTATTTTTTGCATTTGTTCTTCCCTTTATTCTAGTTACTTAAGATAGGCAAGGACCAGAAGGTGAAGACGGAGCACTATGAAGACATTGAAGACTATGATTACAACAACCCTAACGACACATCCAACTTTTGCCCTGGACTCCAGGTAAAAGGGAGAAGTGCTCTGTTGTCTCTCCTTGGTGCATGGTTTCTTCCCTCTCCCTGCCTCCCCTTCTTATGGCAGAAGACTTTGCGTCTGATGGGGGTTTTCTGGGCACAGTCTCAGTGCAGTGAACTGATAAGAGCCGAGAAATAGCTCAGCGTGGCCTGCCTTACCTCATGGACCACCCTCTGGTGACTGAGTTGATATGTGGGTGGAGTCTTCAGCCTGCACTGCACAGCACTAACCCTGGCTCTTGTGGGCTGTCAGAGGAACATAAATGTTCTTACTGCTCTTAGAGCCAAGGTTTTGGCTGGAGACAAAATACATAAGCATGTGAACAAGGTACGAGGTAGTGGGGCAGAGAAATGTGTACAAGTTAGTAACAACCCATCCTTAGATCTTGGTTTAGGTTGAATGATTTCCGATTCTCACTAGTGAGTCTCCTAATGAAATAGAAGATATAAGTAACAGAAAAAGGGAACATGTAAAGCCTCCTCTGCCCCTATGTGCAGAGAGTGAAAGGAACTGGAGGAATAATTCCCTTATTTTTCACTTGGGGGAGAGACAGGGTTTACAGAAAATGTAATTTCAGTCCGAATTCTTGGACCAGTACCTCCCCATCTTCAGCATGTATAAGAATCATCCTGAGAGCCTATTAAAGACTGAGTCAAAAAAAAAAAAAGAAAAAAATTTAATTTATTTGAGAGAGACAATGGGCATTCCAGGGCCTCTAGCCACTGCAAACAAACTCTAGACATGCACCACCTTGTGCGTCTGGTTTAGGTGAGTGTTGGGGAATTTGAACCTGAGCCCTTAGGCTTTGCAGACAAGTGCCTTAACTACTGAGCCATCTCTTCAGTTCTAGAAGAAAATTTTAAGGGTGGGTCCAGGAGAGATGGCTCAGCAGTTAAAGGTTAAAAGTTAAAGGTATGCAAGCCTGCCATCCCAAATTTAGTCTTCCTCAATCCCCACATAAAACTTGACACGCTGGACATGGTGGCTCATGTCTTCAATCCCAGCACTTGGGGGCCAAAGTAGGGGGATTGCAATGAGTTCCAGGCTACGCTAAGCCTACATAATGAATTCCAGGTCAATCTGGGCTAGAGCGAGACCCTAGCTCAAAAAATGAAAGAAAACAAAAAAAAGCTTGACACTGAGTGACTCTCAGCTGTAATCCCAATGTGCATATGGCAGTGGGAAGGAGAGCCCAGATGCTTGCAACAGAGTGGGGTGGTGAGGAGAGAGGAGAAGGAGAGGGAGGGAGAGAGAGAGAAACTTTCAAAAGGGTAGGAGAGGAAAAACCCTGAGGTATTCCTTTGACCTTCACATATGTACAATGGTGGGCCTGCACCCACACACATATACATACACGCATGCGCACACATGCACACGCGCGCACACATGCACATTTACATGCACACAGACACATACAGCTAATAAAATGGCGGGGGGGACTGCTTTATCCCTCAACTCCAAGATTCTGATTCATTCACTTTGGGCTTGTTCTGAGAGTGACTTTCTCACTGCTCCAGGACAGTGTCCCTTGCTAAGGAATAGGCAGTGCAGGGATCTCCTTGAGGGTATCTCCCCCCGGATGAAACCCAGGGCCTTCCATGTGCTGTACCACTGAACTCCATTGCCTCTGTCCTGTGTTCTTGTTGGATGAGGAATGCTTTCTAGATGAAGGATTTTTTAAATGAAGAATTTCTAAAATGAAATTCTTTTTTTGTTGTTGTTGTTTTCTTTTTGATTTTTAATGGTCTCACTGTAGCCCAGGCTGACCTGGAATTCACTCTGTAGTCTCAGGGTGGCATCAAACTCATGGTAATCCTCTTATCTCTGCCTCCTGAGTGCTGGGATTAAACGCATGAGCCACCATAACCAGCCTTAAAATGAAATCCTTAATTGACTATTGGGCAAAGGGGACATTTCATCCACTGTGATGATTGAATTCCCTTAAATTCCTGCTTTAGAAATCTCAAGCTTGATAACAGAGTTTATGAAACAGGAAGGAATGAGCAGCCTACCCTGGTGTGACTCAGTGAACTCTCAGGTGGTCTGTCCTTGCTTTATACATGAGTCTGTTTCAGGAAGGTTTCTGAGCCCCTCTGATGGCTTCTGCTAAATTTGAAGAGCTGTTTACTTACCCAGGCTGCTGACAGTGATTATGAAGAGTCAGATTTACTTGGAGGACCAGTTGGGACCTTTGACCTCACCTCTGATCCCATTCATATGCCAACAACAGCACATGAGAATGGCGATGCTCCTGAAAGCCAAGGAGTAGATATCATGACATATGGGGAATCAGTCCTGGTGGCTGAGCCTCAGAAGGTAAGGGGGAGGCAGCTGGGAACTAACATTGCTTGAAATCTGTTTAATTTGCTTCCTATATGAGTCTCATCAACCTGAGTTCTGTTTTTCCTCCTCAATTGCAACCTGTTGATCTCCAAGTGGCTGAATCCTAAACAGGGTTATAAGGAGCGAGCTGAAGCTAGCCAGGTTTATGTAGAACTGGCATCTAGTCAACAAAGGTGTTTTGTTGTGGGTTGTTTTAATTTACTTTTACTTGTTGGACAAGTCCTTAGGAGCACATGCTAAACAAGGGCTCTGCCACTGAATTACATCCCCAACTCCTCAGATCATGGTAATATAAGTGGGGGGTGAATTGATCTCCCAAATAAAGGCCGAGAACATAGCTTTCTCTCCATGCTGTTTCAGTGAGACTAGGTGTGTGGCTCTGTAAAACCTTGGCTAGGTTAGTTCATATTAAGTTGCCGTTCATTCATCATCTGTCCTTCAATGCATCTGGTTATACATCAAGCCATCCTATACCCAAAGCTGGCTTGGTGCTTACACTAATTATATGGTCCACTTAACTCTTTTGCACTAGAATTTTAGTTTATCTGATCTTAATGTAAGTTACTCCTGAACGAAAAGAAATTAGATTTTTCAGGAGGGTCTCTATCTTAGTTACATTCATGGGGAACTCTATGATTCTTGGTTAAAACTGTAGTCAGTCCCTGGGGGGGGGGGCAAAGAAAGTGAGAACAGAATTGTGATCAAGATACATTATGCACATATCTGTTTTTAAAAACAAAAGCTGGAGTCTCTCTTCACACACCTTAAGTGGTAGTCATGCCTTAAACCAGTGAACCACTGTGGAGTGTCTCTGTCTCCAGACTTTTGTGTTTATACTCAACCAATAATGCTTTTTTTCTTTTGGCTAATCTTGTTTATACACCTATTTCAGGTGAATAAAATTGAAATTCATTATGCCAAGACTGCCAAAAAGATGGACATGAAGAAATTGAAGCAGACCATGTGGAGATTGTTGTCAGAGTTCTCCAGCAAGGAGGCTGGCACAGAGGTAAATAATGGGACTCTTTATTCTCTAGGTGCACAGTTGGGGGTGGGGGGAGAAAGAACTGAGTCTGCAATTTATGATGTGTCAAAGTGATCAATGGACTGAAGAGTTATTCAATATTCAAGGAAGATAGGCCTCAGAGAAATGAATCCAGTGGAGAAGCAGTGATACAGTTGACAAACTAGTGCCTAGGACCTTAGGTAGCCTGCCAGTGATGAACACATGCAAATGAAAGCCATCTCAGACTTCTTTAAAAGAACAGCTTGATGGCTGTTGTAGATAGCTTCATGTTACTGGAACGAACATCCAAACCAGGTACAGTTTAAGGGAGGAAGGAATTTATTTCCAGCTTGCAGATCCAGGGGAAGTTCCATCAGTGGCAGAAGAAGCAGAAAGAAAAGCAAACAACCAGCAAACACAAACCAGCAGCAGCAGGATCCCCAGAGCTCACACTGTTCTCTTACACCTTTAGGCTGGAATTCAGATCCACCCCCAGTGACACCTCCTCCAGTCAGGCAGCTGGAGATCCAGGTTACAAGCTTTAATAAAACACTTGAGTCTATGGGGGACATACATTCAAACTACCACAATGGCCCACACCTTTAATTCCAGCACTTGGGGAGGCTAAGGTAGGATTGCTGTGAGTTCAAGGCCAGCCTGAGTCTACAGAGTAAATTCCAGGTCAGCTTGGGTTAGACTGAGACCCTACCTTTTAAAAAAACAAAACAAAACAAAAAAAAGGCTGGAGAGATGGCTCAGCAGCTAAGGCGCTTGCCTGCAAAGCCTGATGACCTGAATTCAATTCCCCAGTACCCACATAAAGCCAGATGCACAAAGTGGGTGCAGGCATCTCTGGAGCTGATTTGCAGCAGATGGACCCTGGTATGCCCATTCTTTCTGTCTCCTCCCCCCCCCCTTACAAATAAATGTTGAAAGAAAGAAAGTGGAGGGAGGCAGGAAGGAAGGAAAGAGCAATGCTGAGCAAATGGCTCAGTGGTAATGACTTGCCTTGCTTGCACAAGGTCCTGAGTTCAGTTCCCAGCACCACACACACAAAAAAATTTTTTTTTAATAAAAATGAAACAAGGTTTTCTAGTATTGACTTGAAGAACATTTGGAATACTTACCGCTGGCAGTAATTTAAGGTGAAATACTATCTTTGGGAGAAGTAAATTAGAAATATCCCAAGTATCAAAATGCCTAAAGCCTACCATGGAATAGTCTGGTTTGGGGTATGTATTCTCCAGAGGCTAGCAGTGGAAAGACAGGCACATGTATCTGAAGGTCAGAGGTTTGACACTTGTCTTCCTTGATCACTCTCCACTTCTCTTTACTGAGGCAGAATCTCTCCCTCACACCCAGAGCTTGCTGACATGGCCAGTCTAGCCTGCTAGCTTGCCCCAGGGATGCCCTGCTTCTGCCTCCCAAGTGCTAGGGATCTGAACTCTGGTCCTCATCCTTGCATGTCGGGTGCTTTATTCACTGAGCCATCTCCTCAGCCCCACCCTATTCTTATACTTCCACTGGCTGAACATGGTATACTTGAGGACTCTGAGCTGAGTTGTCTCAACGCTTCATTTGGT
This sequence comes from Zapus hudsonius, assembly GCA_004024765.1. Lineage (NCBI taxonomy): Eukaryota > Metazoa > Chordata > Mammalia > Rodentia > Dipodidae > Zapus > Zapus hudsonius. The sequence continues at coordinate 12,242 of PVHP010016237.1, read as the reverse complement.
TTGTAAAAATACTGTTACTATAACAGATAATTAGGACAAACAAAGGTTTATTTTGGCCCATAGTTTCAGAGATCTCAGTTCACAAATGGGTTGCTTTATTACATTAGTCTTGTGGAAGAACATGGTAGAGTCGCATCACTCACATCATGGCTAGAATAGTCCCGTCACAGTCATGTTCTAATGGCCTTTCTCTAGGCTCCACCTCATAAAATTTCCACCGCCTCCCAAGAGTGCCAACGAATAGTGGGCCTTTGGGCAACATTCCAGGTCCAGATAGAACAGCTGCATTCATAGAGCTTTGTGACCTGAAGCAGAATGGGATGCAGCTATAACAGTAATGTGTTTTGCATATTTGTTTACCTGTCAGATTAAAATGACTCAGACCCTATCAAAATGGGGTGTTTTTAGAAATTTATGAACTTCAGGAAATTTATGAACTTCAACCTTTGCGGTTTTGTCTATTTTTAACAAAGAATTGAACAGACTGAGAAGGATAGATCAAATCATTGCACTTACTTAGGGGAGTTCGTGAATTAAGGAAGGGGGCTGGAACGGGGATATACACCCATGTGAAGACAGGACCTAGGAGCCCATGCAGGAAGCTGATTGTGGAAGTGGAGGGGAACTGTAAAGGGGCTTTCCAAGAACACTGAAAAAAGGCAGAACTTAAAGAAACACGCAAGCACGCACACCACGTGGGAAGTGGAGCAGGAGGAGGTAAGCCTTTCACCTTCACATTAGGAAAAAAGCTAAAAGGTCACTTAATAAGGGTCCCTTATCCCAGCCCAGATAAATTATAACTTATTGGGTGGGGTGGGGTGGGCTTTACCCTCAGGCTCAGGAGAATTCTGAGAGCTGATTGGTTTGGACCCTGGGGGTTGCCCAAAAAGAGGCTAGCATAGTAGAGGGAGCTGTCCACTGAGAGATGAGACCGGATCAGACACTAAATTCCAGCTTTGCTGAAGCAGGCAGTGTGACATCTCTTGGTTCCTTCTTTGGGCCCTTCCCTAGCTTACTACCTATGAAAAAAGAACTACCTTGGGGCTGGAGAGATGTCTCATCAGTTGAAAAGCCCTTGCCTGCAAAGCCTGAAGGCCTGAGTTTGATTCATACATAAAGCCAGATGCACAAAATGGCACATGTGTCTGAAGTTCGTTTGCAGTGGCAGGAGGCCCTGGTGCACCCATCTTCATATTCCTCTCTCTCCTTGCAAATAAATAAACAAAATAAATTAACTATTTGATCCTATTTCTCCCTCATTATTCCCTAGGAATTCTAACTTATTCTGATTTTAAAAAAATTTTTTATTAGGAAACAGTCAAACAGCTACAAAAGTTGAAGGTGAATAGCACTGAGAAAAATAAGACTAATGTGATGAATTCCCCACTTTCAAGACTATCCATGTTTTACTTTACTCTTTCTGGCCCTGCCCATCCTGTCTCCACCCCTTGCAGACTTCACAGTTTGTTTTGTTTGGTTTTGGCTTTGTTTTTGGTGTTTTTTTTTTGTTTTGTTTTTTTGGTTTTTCAAGGTAAGGTCTCACTCTAGCCCAGGCTGACCTGGAATTCACTATGTAGTCTCAGGGTGGCCTTGAACTCATGGTGATTCTCCTCCCTCTGCCTCTGAGTGCTGGGATTAAAGGCGTGCGCCACCACACCCTGCTTCACAGTTTGTTTTGATGCATCTTGCAGACTAATTTTTGCTTAAGGGAAAGCTGGACTGTTAACTGCAGATTGTGTGGTACCTCCAGCTGTGAAGTCTAGTTTTTCTATCTCTTCTTTTTCCCCCACGGGGTTCTAGAAGTCTCTTTGCAATTTCTCCTTTATCTGGATCATACTGACCATTAGCATTCATGTTGACCCTAACTAGATTAATGTCATAGTCCAGGGCAGGCACTGGCTCCTTTTATACATTCTTTTTCTTCAGAAATAACCAACAAGTTATTTTTTGTTTCATTCATATGCAGAATTTTCTTTATTATAGATATAGCTTTGTGAGTTCTGTTTTTCTTTTAAGCATAAATATAAGTGTTCAACCCAAAAATATGCTTTTTCTGTTAGGCAGATCACTGTGAAAATGGAAAAGAAGGGGCCCCTGTGGAAGTAGCTGAGGATAAGATGCTCAGTGAGCTCACGAAGGACCTGCAGAAGAGGTACGAGCTGGCCAGGGGCACAGGGAGAGTAGGGCCCCAGCCCCACGGTGCCTGCAGGGGGCTGTGAGCTTGAGGGGCTTGCTTTGTGTAAGTAATGCTAGAGGCACTTGGTTTCCTCTCTGCGCTGACTGTCTTTAAAAGGCAGTGGCTAGAATGAACGTCACAGAACTGGAAAAACCTGCTCATGAAATGCATCTGGAATATTTGTTCCTCACTAGTTTAGTCATTGTATGTATGGTAAAAGAACCTTTGTTCTTCCAGTTCAGTGACCTACTCAGTCCTGTCCCCTTTGTTTTCAGCCTTCCCCAGCTCATGGCTCAGAACCTCTCTATACCCCTGGCTTTTGCCTGTCTCCTGCATTTATGCAATGAAAAGGTGGGTGTTCTGGGTAAGCGCAGAAATGTTTGAATATTCTTGTCAACTCACTAGAAATATCTAGAATATCATTTTTGTTATTTGCACGTGTGTATGAGACAGCCAGGGTTTCTTGCCTCTGCAAATGAACACCAGATATTGAACCACTGTTTGCGTCTATCCTGGGGAATTGAACCCAGGCCAGCAGGCTTTGTGAGCAAGCACCTTCAACTGCTGAGCCATCTCCCCAGCCCTCCATAGAATAGCTTAAATGGGGCCCGGGAAGATGGCTCAGCAGTTAAAGGCTTTTGCTTGCAAAACCTGTTGGCCTGGATCCAGTTCCCAAACTACTCACATGATGCTGGGCGCAAAGAGTGACATAAGCATCTACTGTTTGTTTGCAGTGGCAAGATGTCCTGGTTCCATGTGTGCGCACACACATGTTCAAATAAATAATTTTAAAAGTGAATATCTTAAATACAGTGACTTAGCTCACACCTATAATCATACACAGCACTTGGGAGGCTAATGTAGGAGGATCAAGTTTGAGCCCAACCTGGGCTTCATAGTGAGACCCTGTCTTGAAGAAATAAATAAGAGGCTGGGAGGTGGTTCAGTGGTAAGAAGAGCACTTGCTGCATGCAGGAGCCACAGGCAGCCCTGATTTCTCCTAAATTCAATGCCCCAGCACCACCCTAAGCAGCTGGGTGTGGTCGTGCATACCTGTAACTCCAGTCCTGCAGGGAAGAGACCAGAGAATCACTGGGCCTTGGGGGTCAGCGGCTCTGGGTTCACTGGGAAACTCCGTGTCAGGGAAACACACAGACCCTCAATGAAGATGCCTGATGTTCTCTGGCCTCAGCATATGGGGAGCACGCATCTGCACACACATATTGCATACATACCTACACATACACACAATGAGAGAGAGAGAGAGAGAAGCCTGCCATCACCAAAGTCAAAACAAGATCAGGTGACAAAGCAGAAGAGAGGTGAGGATGACCGGAAACTGCTGCAGGAAGTGCCCCAGCAGAGGGCAGCAGGGAGAAGTGTTTGGGGAGCCGGCCGTGGGAGTATCTGTCTCTCTGTGTGGTTCTTTTTTTTTTTTTTTTTTTTTG
>PVHP010016236.1:0-36244 GCA_004024765.1 Zapus hudsonius | reverse complement strand
GTCACTGGACCATCTACTCTGCTGCTCTGTAACTTTGGTTTTCATACAATGTCCCATGAAGAATTAACCAGGCTCAGAAGCTTCCTCCTGCTCAGGAATGGCTGTCAGTCATTTCCTTCACAACCCCTTGGCTGTGCCAAGTTTCACAGCTTTACTCTGAGATGGAAGTAAGAACCGATCAGACCACAGCCTTCCTCATGCTGGAGAAATAACCCCGTTGAAAGTCAGATGGAGTCATTCCCAGGACTCTTATTCTGAAAGATGCGGAAGGAAAGTGTATGACATCATCGCCTGTATTCCAGGTCACATGCATTGTATTTGCTTGGGGGTTTAAAAAATTATTTATTCATTTGTTTGTTTATTTATTTATTTGTGTCTTTACTTACCTGTCTGTGTTTGGGGGGTTGCACAAAGGTCTCTCGCTGCTTTAAGCACACACCAGACATGTGTGCCACTTAAAAAAATTTAACATCTTTATTATGAATAAATATATACATTATATGAGCAACTCTTGTGAAAGTATCCCTGTTTCCCCTCCTCTCTGTCCCCTGCCCACTAGGGTCCTTTCTTGGTGTGTATACTGGATGTGTCCATAGGTTAGGGGGTATGAACTGCACCAGAGGGAGTCAGTTTTTAATTTTTTTTCCTTCCCCCTTGTGTATTGTTGCTGAGATGTGCGATGTCTCTGGATATTCCCCCCACCATGGCTCTTACATTCTTTCTGCCCCCTCTTCCGCTCAGTTCCCTGAGTCATGGTGGGTGAGTTTTGAGTCTGCTTTATTGTTGAGATCTTAAGTGTCTCTGGACCTTTGCCCTGGGTTGTGTTGGGTATCATTGGTGTCTGTCTCCATTGGCTTTTCATGGGTTATCAGACTTGCTGTGGTGATTGGTCTCCTGTTTGTCTCATCATTTTCTAGTAGGTTTCATTTGGGTCCTGTGTGTAGGCTAGGTGTGGTTTGTCTCCTGCCTGGATGTCAGCCATCCTCCAATGTCTTGTTGGTGGAATTGGGTTGTCCCCAGCTCTCTCGATGCCTTCTGAAAAAATACAGAGTCTATATTGAGCTATATTAAGTGAGACAAACCTTGCTATTTTGTCAAGATTCTAATGGGTGTAGCCTCTCTGTGGCTCTCTGGTAGTGGGAATTTCCCTTTGGAGACCAGGTTCATGGTCCCCATAGGATTTTGCCATGGATCCCAGTTCCAGTTAAGGGTTCCTTGTCACTAAGTGGATCTCTTAGCCAATCATTAAGCCGTTGATTACCCAACTAGGTTTAGCACCACTATTGCACAGATGAGCACTTCCTGACTTGCTGGTCTCTTCCATATAGCTGTGTGTTCAGCATTCTTGTGACAACTGTCTATGTTGTATATCAGTGGTCTCTGCTTTCTCCAAATATCATTGACCAATTTCCCCTGGCAGCTCATGTAACACCTTCCAGTGCTACACATGCTACCATGTGGGAGCTGGCTACCATTCTGGATCTAGCAGGATCTCTTGGTATTGTCTGATGACACTCTGTGATTTCTTCAGCAATAGGGTCTTACCTTAGGCCATATTTTTGTGTGCAGCTTTACATAGATTATGGGGAATTGAACTTGAGTCATCTTTTCAGTCCCTTTTTGCTTCCATTTTTTATTTATTCATTTTCAAGCAGAGAGAGAGAGAGAGAGAGAGAGAGAGAGATCACAAGGGCCACCACCTTGTGGGTCTGGCTTATATGAGTACTGGGCAATTGAACCAGGAGCCTTAGGCACTGGAGGCAAGTGCCTTAACTGCTGAGCCATCTCTCCAGCCCCATTGCTTCCATTTTTTTTAATATTTCATTTATTCATTTTCAAAGAGAGAGAGAGAGAGAGCACACCTTGTGGGTCTGGCTTATGTGGGACCTGGGGAACTGAACCTGGGGCCTTAGGCACTGCAGGCAAGTGCCTTAACTGCTGAGCCATCTCTCCAGGCCCATTGCTTCCATTTTTGACGACAATACTTATGACACTGCAGAGATCCACAGGAGTGAGTTTTTGATGATTGCATTATATTATGATGTATAATAATACTTGCAGGATAAGGTGCGCTAAAGAAATGACCCCAGCACCCTCTGCAGTATGACTTTTTCTCAAGTCCATCTGAATGGTATGTGTTGTGCCTCCCCGTCTGCTGTATCTGCAGTGACCTGGTGACACATTTTGCCTCTTAGAGGATGGAGTGTCAGTGTCTCTCCTGGACCTCAAGGGTCCCCTTGTGCATCTATGCTATTGCTTGGTACCCTGGAGGGCACAGCTCCTACAAGTGCTGTCTTCTACCAAAGCAAAGTGACCAGAGATGCACGAGGAAGCCTAGATGTGATGTGTTCAGCTAAGCCTGTTCTAAATTGCCAGGCCTGTGCTTGGAGCGGGAGCTGCATCAATTACGGGGAAGTTGAGGGAGGACTGCTGAGCGGGCAAAGCTGACTGACACGCACTGCAGACTAATTGGTGAGGGTGTAGTATCCCTCCCGAGTTGAACTCACTGCTTTGGGATATTTAGACAAGGATAAAGAGAGGTGAAAGCAAGACCGAGCCTTCCCCGAAGGAGCATAAAGTCTAGTTAATGCTTTAAAAAATACACAGACCTAATAAATAATGGATCAGACAAGACAGTAGATGATTATGTGATCAACTGCCTGTCCTGGTGGGCCCAGAGAAGGCAGAGGTAAGTCAGTAGAAAAAAAATCAGCTTATTTTCTTACCTAGATTTTTTTTTTATTTCCACTAACATTGAGCATTCCAACACCTAGCTTTTCCTTTGGGGAAAACTCATCCAGTAATGACATGATTGACAATGACCGACTAGGGGGTATCCATAGCCTAAACACCTATCCGATTTCATTTGCTTGGATCTGGCAAGAACAGGTATGCTGCAAGTGTCTAGATTAATAAATATTAATGTAGGGAAGTGTTAATCTCTTATTTATTTCACACCATCTGGATAACACCCTTTCAGGTAAAAAACTAATAAAAGCTGCAGAGGCTCTGCTATTCAAGAAAATCTCCACAAAGAAATGTTCTGAAGAGGGGGTGCAGGTTGGCCAGTGGAGAAACACACAACATTGCTTCAGAGAAACCCAAAAAGAATTTTTAAAAAACGTGATGACGGCATGTAAGCCACCAGAATCCATCCCACTTCCACAGCAAGTCCTGGGACCAGAAACACCAGTCTTCCTCCATTATACAATGTGTCCTTGATACGGGGACACCCACTTCCTGGGGCAGGAGCACTCAGTCTCCAGGACAGGAGCACTCATTCTCCAGAACAGGAGCACTCATTCTCCAGGACAGGAGCACTCAGTCTCCAGGACAGGAGCACTCAGTCTCCAGGACAGGAGCACTCAGTCCTTGGGGTAGTGCCCAGTCCCTGAGCCCGGAGCCCTTAGTCTATCCCATTTCACAGTGAATCTCTGTTTCGACTTCTGTCCTATTTCTACAGAGTCCATGAAGAGAAAGACACTCTGTCCTTTGCTGTGTTCTCCCCTGTTCCCCTTCAAAGCAGAGCTGTGGCAAAGATGTGCTTCTATTCCCACCCCAACCCTCAAAGTAATGGAGTCTTCCCAGAGCACATAAATAGAGTTAATATAGGCCTACAAGCCAGGAACCATTGAAGTTGGGCTCATTGCTACCTGCTCTTCCTGGTAGAACCCAAGTGATTACATTTTGCAGTAAACAAAGGAAGTCAGTTCCCAAAGGCCAATGGATGATGTGTGTTTATTACACTAATGTGTCCAGAGTTCCCAAAGCATGATCACAGACATGACAGGCCCTGGCTTAATACTGGCACAGTAGCTGAACTCCACTGAGGCCAATGGACTCTCACCCTGAGACACCTCTTTTTCTCTGGGTGCTGCTGGGAGTTAACATTACTTTAGCAATTGTTCCTGTCAAAATGCATCTGTCAACAGTCATAGCATATTTCTATGTGGTCTTGGTAAATCAGAGCATTTATTGTATGACAAAGATGGTTTTCTAAGTGATGGAGTAAGGAGATATATTACTAGTAAATAACCTTCAGCACTGGCTAGCCATTATGAACGAAAAGCAATCCTCTTTCTCGACCCCATTTCACAGATAAAAATAAAGCATCAAGGGATCAAATAGCAAAATGTAAAACACTGCTACAGAAAAGTATAAAAAATGATGATATATCTATAAGCTTGGTTACATAATTAACCCTAAATTATATAGTCCAGCTTCCTCTGGCAGCAGACTGACAGAAAACATTTCACAAAGATTACTAACTTTGAGCACAAAACATCTCAATTTCTGCAAAGAAAAGCTACAGTGAATGAAAATTGATATTTTAACTTTTCTGACTCATTGTCTATTGTGACATGTTTCATAGAACTTGACTGAGGAGCAAAAGATGAAGTCACACGAGGAGGGCAGAGAAAGGGCACCGCAGGCCATTCGTCAGGAGTGAGCATGTCACATTGGCTTTTACAATTTGGAAGGCTCCAGTGATATTTATTTGCCCATCAGACTCACAAATATTTTACACAGTGACTAAATCTTGAATTGGATGAACACATATCCACACTGGTTTGAAGAACACAAACAGAACCTTTCTAAATTATTTAATGGCTTAAAGCACTTTGTGGGCACACGGTGGTTCATCTAACGCCCTCCAACCACACACACACACACACACACACACACACACACACACACACACACACACACACACACACCACATCACACCCCCACATGCACACTCCACACCCACACACCTCCCTGTCAGATCTCTGAGACAAGTCATCAGAGATCCCTGAGGGAGGACACATGCCCAGAGCCCCCTGAAGGCAGGCTCTAGGGCAGCAAGCACCCCTCTCTTGCAAACAGCATGGGTCTCATTCCTTCAGCCTCCACCTCCAGGGTGAACCCTTGAGTCTGGAAGGAAATGAAAGCCATGCATTGATGCTCTGTGAATGTCCCCTCTCTCCTGAGGGACACAATGTTCCCAGCTAACTTTTGAAAATACAACTTGTAAATATGTAATGAAATTTTTAGCTTTACTGCTTTTCATCTAAAACAATAAGAGGTTTTATTTTCCTAGTCATATTGCGTTCATCACATTTCACAAGTTTACCCGTATGATCAGAAAAGCACATGGCCTCAGAAGGTCTCTGGATACACTCCCAAGAACAGTTTTGTCTTTGTGGTAGGATTTTGGTGCTTCTTAATTTTATTCTTTATACTTCTTTTACATTTTAAAATACACATATACTTTATACTTACTTTTAAATAAACGTGCAATATCTTAATTTCTTAGGACTGCTACAATAAACCACAAAGTGGATGGATGGCTGTCATGGTTTGATCCAGGTGTCCCCCACAAACAAATGAATGTGTTCTCAATGATCAATCCTCATCTGATGGCAGTTAGGGAATTACAACCTCGCTAGAGTTGTGTTGTTGGGGGCAGGCTTATGGGGTTATAAGCCAGCTTCCCCTTGCCAGAGTTTGGCACACCTTCCTGCCGCTGTTTGCAGTGCTGTGGCAGAGGTGATGTCCAGCCCTCTGCTCATGCCATCGTTTTCCCTGCCAGGATGGAGTCTCCCCTCGAGTTCATAAGCCAAATAAACCCATTCCTCCACAAGCCACTTTTGTTTGGGTTCTTTCTGTGCAGCAACTAGAAAGCTGACTACAACAATGGCTTAAAACAACAGAAACTTATTCTCTCAGCCTGGAGGTCAGAAATCTGAGAACAAGATGTCTGAGAGTCTGGGTCCTTCCTGGCTTCTCCTGCCTTCTGATCATGGCTGCACCAGGCCCATCACATGCTCCTTGTGTCATAAAGCCACCAGGCATATGGATTAGATCCCTCAGTACTCCAGTGTGACTTCATTTTAACACTTATAGCTGAAATCATGGAACTTCCAAGTGTAGTAACATTCCAAAACACATGCAGTTAGGACTTCAACATGGCTTTTTAGGGGCAGGGCACAATTCAACATATACTGGTAGTGTTTCAATATCAGCTTCTAAAACTCCCTGCAGGAGACACCATACAGGACTAAGGAGCTGAGAGAAAGACACAAAGACTAACCAGGAATCCTTTACAATTCTGACCACACTACAAAACTGGCAGGGATTATTCAGGAAGGAAAATGGCCAAGAGTTAGAGTTCTGACCATTTTCAACGTGTTGTTGGATGAGGAAGGAAGAGCATGTGGAGGTGCTCTGAGTGAGGGTGAGGAGGGCACAGCAGGATGGAGCACTGAGGGTGAGGAGGAAGGAGAAGCAATGATAAAAGTTGGAGGGTCCACGATCTTGCTTTCTGCCACCATCACTAAGTATCTGCTCCCAAGACTGTGGCTTGAGGTCTCCAGCCTGCGCTGCCCTCATCCCCGAGCACCACTTGATGGAGGTCATCTTAGCTGGGAAACCTGGATCCCAGATCAGACGAGTGGAGTTTCCTTACTGTGCTAGTGGCCCACAGTATCCCCTAAGGTTCTTCCCAGCATGTCTCTGAAGACATCCCCAGTGTCCAAGTCATCTACTTAGTGGTCATGTGGAGAGGCCACTGAGAGATGGTGGGGACACCGAGTATGGATCTGAGGGTGGCAAGGGGTCAGAGGAGCTGGCTGGGAAAGGCTGCCAGTCCCCGTCCTGACCCTGGAGTGCACCATTGTGCTTGCGGCTTAGGGAAGGTCTCACCATACTGCCAGTAACTAGTGTTTTCCTTCTGCTCACCACCTTGAGCCTGCCTCGGCTCCATTTTCCACTGGGGAAGGGGTTCTGGAAGCCACATTTCATTTTAGCCAGCTGATTTCTTGCCAGGATTTGCCATAGGGGACACTAGAAAGACGGGGCTCCCCGTCTCCTGTTCCTGTCAGTGTCACCTACTTTGTGTCAGTTCCCTGTTGCTGTCTGGAAGTGCAGAGCTGTGGTTTCTATTGGAAAAGTCAGGAGCAGTTTATCTACTTCCAGGCTCCTGGCATCCCTTCTCTGAGGGCTTGTTCTGTGCACCATCAACCCAGAACCCAGAGATCCCTGCTCCAGCATGGAGGGAACCCTTTGCTCTTCTCCTGTAGCGAATATTTTTACACTGTGATGAGCTTCTCATAGCCAAGTTGCTACTTTTCTATGCGATGAATTTTCATATGCTGAAACTTGTTCTTTTAAGATCACCTTGCAAAATGGACAATCGACAATGTCATAATTCATGTTCAACACCCTCCCCTTCCCTCGTTATCATGCTGTTTAGGTTCTGAGCTGCTCCCCTTGGGGGACTGATGAAATCGCTCAGTAGCCCCCCCATTTTCTTTGCCTAAATGAGACCATGGCAGGTGATGGAGCCAGAGTAAGTGGCATACCTGCTCTGAGATGGGAACTAGTCACCTGCTAATCTGTGAGGTTGACATCAGTAATGACAAGAGCTGAGACTTTGAAGACTACTTTAAAAAGTAGATTACATTTTAATAACGGCAGACAATTACAGTTTGGCTGGCATGCCAGTTCACACCTGAAGAGCCGATTTAAATGTCTCTGGAAAGGAATGTTCTTTCAGGAAGTGGCACAGAGGATGTTTGCTCTCTACATATGAAACAGATGAGAAATGTCTATGAAAGCTTGATATTTCCAGAATAATGTTTTAATGAACATCTCCAGAGAGTTATTCTCCCAACCACTTGTTGACATATTTTGAACATATGTTGAACATATTTAAGATATTATCAAAATATAAAATGCTGTACATGTTTACTACATATCTTTCAGTAAGCTTGAGGGTAACTGTGCACCTAGAAAGCCTTCACCACCATAGGCTACAGTGCAATCCATCATCTCCCGTTATTATTATCATTGCTATCTTGTGATAGGAACATTTAACCTACCATCTACTCTCTCTACAAATTTTATTTCCTTGTTCCTTTACTATCTTTTTATTTTTTTGAACTTTTTATTTTTTATTGATAGCTTCCATAATTATAGACCATAAACCATTATGACCCTCCCTCCATATTCTGCCCCCCAACTCAATTAGTCTCTGTTTTGCTTCAGTGTCAAAAGAGAATGTAAGAGCCAAAGGAAGGGTAAGACTGCTTACAGTGCAAACATCCAGACACAAAATGGCCTTGACATTCATGACTTCGAAGTGTCTGATAGTACCTACAGGTAATAGGAGGTAAAGATCACGACACCTTCTGGCAAATTTCAAGTCCTTGGAACAGTACTATTGGCGGCCTGATTAGAACTTATTCATCTTGCTTCACTTAAACTATTATCTGTCCGTTTCCCCTCACCAGCTACGAGCACCAACCATTTCACTTCTGTGAGTTTAGCAACTTGTGATTCTATAAATAAATGGGGGATATATCACATTTGCTTTCTTTTCAACTTTTCTGAAACACATGACCTCCTGTGATAAATATGAACTTCACTCCATCTCCTGCCAGGACCTCGTTATGACCTCTGGCTCTGGGCATGACCAGTGAACCATGCAGACTTGGCTTTGTTCAACCACACTTATGTGGTCCACCGAGTCACAGAATCATTTGACTATCTTCACAGCATGGCCACTTTAAGCTTTCCAATAAATTCTATGGATCGCATTCAGATGTTCAATATTGATGAAATCACAATGCTGATGCCTGGGACTCAGTACTGAACAGTGATGCTTCAAGTTGACTTCGTTACCTGATCCTCAGCTGGAACTTCCTTGGTGAGAGAAGTGAAGAGGCCGTGGGACTTTAAAAGGGAGCATGACAAGTACGGCAGTTACCTTCTTGTGCTGAGGCAGACGCTGAACCAGAAACAGCTTATGGGAGGAAAGGGTTTATTTTCAGGCTTACAGATTCTTTTTTTAAAATCTTTATTATCCAAAATTAGATGCACTCTATGAGAAACTATTGTGTTGGTATTCCCATTTCCCTCCTCCATATCCCTAATCCACTGGATATCCTCCTCAGTGGGCATACTGGATCAATTTCTGGGGTTATGGAAAGCTCAGGAGGCAGCCAGGTTTCCCCCCCCCCCTTTTTGTGTGTGTGTAGCTTTTCTAAGACCCAGAAGACTGTGTGTAATTCCATCATCTTAGTGTCTGTGGCACCAAACAGGCTCCCCCTGGTTTGCAGTGTAGAAACCCAGAGAAGAACTCCTTTTCCAGGATGAAGGCTTACTTCCAACAAGCATGACTGTGGAGGTGTCCAAGGTATAAACTTGTGATCGTTTTCCCTGATAAATAAGCCTTTTATGACGTATAAAATTCTTAGAGACTTCTTGATGATAAAGCTGTGTTCACCATCCATCTCTACCCACTAACCTAGCAAAGTTGAGGAGCACAACTATCATAAAGATTTTATTATGATCGTTTTTATGTAACTTATTTTACTGTACATATACAGAAGGCCTGTCATATGTCCATTGTAACACTTCGTGGTTTGTTTGCCAAACATCATTAAAAGATGAACATTAGTAAAAATTAACTGAAAACAAAACAACAACAAAAAAACACTGAGTCTATAGGGGACATACATTTATATTCAAACCACCACACCAAGGTATTTGAATTCTCAAATCCATTCATAACAGATCAGTTGAGACATACCACAAGGTCTTTAATAGATACTGTAGATATTGAAATGAAGAGCAGCCAAAAGATCTAAATATACTCATTGTGGTGGTTTGAACGTGGTATGCCCCCCATAGCTTCATGCATTTGTCATTAAGCCTCATACTCAGTCCCCAGCTGGTAGGGCCTTTGAGAGGCGAAGCCTTGCAGGAGGATGTGTGCCTAGAGGTTTATCAGTCCAGCCCTGCTGCGTGTTCAGGAGCTGGCTCACTCTTGCTGCTCGTGAAGATGTGAGCTGGTCTCCTGCTTTGCCATGCTTTCTCTGCCAGGATGAAACGTCCCCTTAAAACGGTAAGTTGAACAAAACCCTTTCCTCCCCAAAACTGCTGATGACTAGGTGTTTTGTCCCAGCAATGAGAAGGTAACTGCTACATTAATTAAATCGAAATAAATAACCGTTGGATTCAAATGAGGAAGTAACTGAGGCAAAAGTTGGAGTCCCCGTGAAGGCAATGAACAGGAAGAGATTTACACAGAGAGTTATGCATTCTCTACATGTGTATGCAACTGTACACATGCCTATTGATTATGCAATTAAATTGTTATTCCACAGAAAATGGTCTGCCTAGCTGATGAAGATGTCTGACGTTTTCACCACTCAGTAATATTTTTTTTAATATTTATTATCCATAATGAGTTACATTATTTAGTGGGCAAACCATGCGTTGTTATCCCGAATTCCCCACTTCCCCCCCTCCCCATCCCTGATCAGTTGTATATCCTCCTCCGTGGGCTGTCTGTATTAGTCCTTGTGGCAAGGGATCCTATCGGATATCTTAGTACTCATCTCGGTCTTCCTTACCCAAGTGTGTTGTTACTGATGGGTGCTATGCCCAGTAATAATTTTTAAGGAATCGTTTTTGTCAGAGTAATATATACGTAAATAAAAACCACCATATAACACAAGTATTACAAGATGTCTGCCACGTCTCGGAATCACATTCCAGGACACAACCGCTTTTTACCCACTGGAAGTTCTACTCTTTCTTCTGGTTACTTCCATGTTGTTAACTAAGATGTTGTTTGCCTACTGCTTCTTCTGTGAAATCCTCAGGCCCAGCTTATCTACACTGATTTAACCTTCCAAAGCTGCCATGACTAGATCACTGGTTTTCAGTTCTAGTTGATCCCACTGGGAATTGTTTTAAGTCAATCCTTTGGTGTTAGTCTTCTTCGTTGTTTGAGATAATAATATAGTCGAACCATGATAATAATATAGTCGAACCATGATAATCTAAAAATGTTTTTAAAATGAGAGAGAGAGAAAAAGAAAGAGAGAGAGAGAGAGAGAGAAATATGTACATGCTAGGGCCTCTTGCAGCTGCAAATGAATTCCAGATGCTTGATTCACATTGTGCACCTGGATTTATGTGGGTATGGCTAATTGAACCCAGGCCATTAGGCTTTGCAAGCAAGTATCTTTAACCACTTAGACATCTCTCCATCCCTGATAATGTCAGTTTTGATATATCAAGTATTTATATTATATCAAAGCCTATAATATTCACACTCTCCTTATTTTCTATAATTAGAAATTTTAATTTCTATAATTTTCTATAATTAAGTGTTCCAGGTAGGAACTATTCTAAATGTGAATGATCAATGTTGTCAGAAGATCATACATGTGAGCTTACAGCTTTTTCAAGAATCTCAATGTCACAATTCTTTTACTTCAAACCACTGTCTGGATGAAAATGAACATGGTTGTATTCCTTATTTTTCACACTGTTATGACAAAATACCTGACAAAAGCAACCTAAGTTAAGAAGGGTTTACTTTGGCTCACAGTTTGAGGCTGCAGTCCATCATGGTGGGGAAGGCATGGCGGCAGGAGCTCGAGGCAGCTGGTCATATCACATCTACAGTCAGGAAGCAGAGGGGCGTGAATACTGATGCTCCGCTCACTTTCTCTTCTTTCACTTTTTATTGGCATTGAGACCCCAGTCCATGGGATGAGGCCATCAACAGTTACCGATGGGTCTTCCCACCTCAACTCAATCTAGAAACTTCCTCACAGTGGTTGAATCATCTAGGAGATGTCCTAGATGATTCTAGATCTTATCAAGTTGACAATGTTAACCATCACAGTGGTCTTCCTCAGCAAGTTCCCATGCTCAATTTAACTTACTTCATATCTACACTTATTTTTTTGTGTAATAATTTCCTGGAATATCAAATGCACTTGACTTTAAGGTGAGAAAGATGAAGCCAAGCCCCCTTCACAATGTTTCTCTTTTAAAAAATTATTTGTTTACTTGTTTATTTGAGAGAGTGTGTGAGAGAGAAATAGGTAGATAGAGACAGAGAATGGGTGCACCAGGACCTCCGGCCACTGCAAAGAAATTCCAGATGCATGTGCCACCTTGTGCATCTGGCTTTACCTGGGTACTAGGGAATTAAACCTGGGTCCTTAGGTCCTTAGGTGTTTCGGGCAAGTGCCTTAACTGCTGAACAATTTCTCCAGCCCCATAATATTTCTTATTCTTACTCACTAACTGGTTGAAATCTCTTCATTTGTCTCTGAGGTATTGTCCGCAGCCTCCTGCTCTAGTTAGGACACCTCACATTAATAGCCTGTGCTGAAGGGAAGATTCAACTCTATCTGAGCCTGTAAAATGTTTTACACAGGATCTTAAGCAGGATAACACCTCAAGCACCTGGGAGAATGTTTTACATATCTGAAGGATCCTATCTCTGATAAGCCCCTTTTGAAAAGAGCTCTGCAGCCAGCCCCATCCACATTTATATGGTCACCGATTGTCTCTCAATAGACAGCTCCCTAAGGAGGCCCAAACCCAGGCAAACTTTACCTACAGTCTTTAAAAGAGCCTCCTGAGAGCTTTTCCATGGACATGACTTCAGACCCAATAGAAGTCTGTCCACTCTCAACTCCTTGCTGAATAAAGGAATCCTTGTCTGAGCATGCTCGAGTCTGGTGTACCTGCTGCCTCTATTTCCTTACATGTGTCACAACTGCCCTCACCCCAGGATTTTTTTCCATGCATTTTGGGCTCCCTTCTCCATTCCCGATGGCCCTATCTTCACTCTTCCTCATCCAGGTTCATGTTACTAGGATGTAAATGCAAAGACTTCCTCCAAAACTTTTAGAAATTTTTTTTTTTCTCTTTTAGCTGAAAGGGGATCATTTCTCTCTTGGGAGTGAGTGAGAATTTTCTGTGTGCAGTTACAAGGTTAGAGTAATTTCCCTAAAGATCCCGAGGACACTCCCCACTGCTTTGTTTCTGATGAGCCAGATGCTGACACATGCAGGGGCCTCAGCACTTCCAGGATTCCTGCTTGATTCACCCCCCTAAGCTGTCGGAGGAATGTTCCCTGACTTGACATCCCAGAGGATCCCAAATGCATTTCCAGATCTTTCCATTTGCTACTTTTGGCACTTGAAATCGTCTTTCAAATTGAGGACCTCAGTCTCACTGGGGCCTGGATAGTTTGGGGTATTATTTACTCCATCGATCATTCCTTGATTAGGCATGATTTATTGATTATTAGTTCTCTTTGGTCTCTGCCTCTGTGCCTTGAGATCATTAACTATCGTGTTTTCTGGATTAAAGCTCCAGCCCTTTACCTTCCTTCCTTCCTTCCCACTCTCTCCATCTATTTTTGTGCTCAGAATGCTGTGTGGCCCCTTCGGCTTTTCATTTGAACCTGTGCTTTGAATTATTAACACTTGCCTCATAATAGTCTTTCTTGAACTTCCAAAGGCTGGCACGTGCTTTCTAACTGAATCCTAGAATCTGAAAAAGGAATGCACTCTACATCTTGTTTTGAGTTTGTCAACTCCGGGTGTGTATTCATAGGGAGATGTTGGCTTTTTCTTCTAATTCCTCTCTGTTTCCACTCATTGTGTTTATCTGTCTTTCTTTTTCTGGATTATTCCTTTTGTCCTTTTCCTGGGTAGAATGAGGCCACTGCTAAGTGCTGAGGCAGGAAGATGAGAGGATTCATGGAGCATAGTGTTGCCTGTGGACTGCATGTTGGTGGGAAGGCCACCCGAGTGTCACTTCTGATGGAAAGGCCCACCTGAACCCATTAGCACAGAGGTGATGGAGGGATGGGATGACAGCAGTGTGGCTCCATCCTGAGCCCCTCTTCTGCTCCCCTCAAAAGAACCACCTTTTCCCCACATGGATGAGACTCTTGTTGACTCATGGTGTTGGGCACTGCTTGTTGGCACTGCTAGTGAGGGTACCTATCAGATGGTGGGGGTAGAGGAACTGCCACCTTCTAGGCACAGCTGGGGGGCGAACCTGGGTCTATGTGGCTTGCTTTTGGGGGTTGGGAGTCTCAGAGTTGAGGGTGGAGATAGTTAGCCACCGGGTTTCTGACCTCATTCTTCAACACCCTCTTAACCCTTTGTCCTCCGTGCCCTCCTTAAGCAATACCAACATCACTTGTACTTCCTACCCACTCCCAGCATAGTGCTTACATGGAATAGGCCAGGGCTAAACAGATGTTGAGTGAAAGCCTGAATGAAGGAGGGAGGGCCGAGAAGGATTCCGCATCGATTTGGAGTTTTTCTAAGAAGAAGGCTCTTCACGCATTAGTGCTCTTCACGGGAGAATCGCAGCTTGAATAGACATGAAATCACAACGCTAATCTAGGAGAAACAGAAATCCACGGCTTGAGGGTGTTTCCTCCAAAAAAGAGAAGGCTTCTGAACAGGTACTACACACCTTCTTGTTTATTTCAGATCAAAGGCTGACTTCTAAGGTTTCTGATTCAAGAATGTGATTTAATAAAGAAGGATGACTCTATATAAAAGAATAAATTAAAAAGGTGAGGAGCTATCCACGGATGGCTACATGACCTTGTTGAAGACAATACAAGTTAGGAAACAGAAAGCCCTTGACAATTAAGCTCTTTGGCTCTGGATAGCATGGCCAATAAATCCAGGAAAAACAGGGCACACCAAATATGAACCCCAGTGCTAGCTAGATTTTAGCCGGACTTCTAAGGGTGGCTTTGGACTGGGAAGTAGGTATGGCAGAGAGCAGCCTGTTGAAAGGGAGGGAGGTCCCTGCTAGTCTGCACTTAATCCTGGATGTCTTGGAGCCGCAGGACTGAGTACTTGCTGTCTGAGCTTTGCACCCAAATGATCTCACAGGATGTCAAGCTGACACTTCTTCGCACTCCTGGCTCCTGGCGTCTCACTTCCTAACTGGTTTGCAGAGCTCTGGTTTTCTTCAGACAGAGAGGCCTTTCCAAAGCCATTCCGCCCCTCATCTTCTTTCTAAAGAGGAGACCTTTTCCACACACCCTGAAGTCTCTCCTACATGGAGAATCATGAATTCCCCCAAAGGACTCTTGGAAAAGCACAGCAGGGAGCTGAGCTGAGCCTCCTCCAGAGAGTCACAAGGCCAAGGGAAGACATTCAATGAGCAGCAGTAAGGAAAGCAGTGCTGGCCAATCAGGAGCCTGGGCCTTGTGGAGAGTCCAGAAGGTGGGACACGGATGAGTGCAGAGCCAAGCCAGAGCCTGAGCTCCTGTTTCTCTCTGGCCCTCATCCCCAGCATCCATCTGTAGTTCTCACGGCAAGGGCCCCATCTGCAGAGAAGCAGGGAGTGACAGGCATTCTGTCAAGGACTGGCTGACTTTGATCATGAGGGCTGACCTCCCACAGAAGCCCAAAGACCCTGTCTCCCAGCCTCCCCGGCTGGTATCACACCACCCTGTTACTCTTGCTTTCAGAAGCACAGACAATAGTTTCCAGAATAGAAGCCTTTCTTTCCCCTGTCCTGTTTTTAAGCATGGTCTCTAAAGATTACTTAAATCACACACATTCACCTATGATTGATGACTCCTGAATTCTCCACTACCCTGGGAGATATAAATTTCTCAGTAGGTTATTTACTCAAAAAAAGAGACCTCTGATAAGTGCCCTGTTTTGAGGACTCCAAGATAGGTAATAATGGCAGTTACAGTGTTAGAAAGGTGGAAAGCTTAAGATTAAAAGGAGAGAAGCAATACTGGGCCAGAAATTGCCAGAACAGCAGTGGGGCCTTGGGGAAGAGCCGTGGACATGGTGAACAAGGGGTTCTAAATGCGCCCCAACAATCTCTGCAGCATTCCCTGGTCAGAGGAGGAGGCAGCATGGATTAGAATGCGTAGGAACGTGATGGTTCCAGGGCCCAGTGGGTAAAGCACTTGCCATGCAAGTGTGAGGACCTGAGTTTGATCCCTCGTAAAAATGCCAGGCAGAGTGGCACACACCTATAACCCCAGCACTGGGGAACTGGAGACAGACTCAATGGAGCTTGCTGGACAGCCAATCTCCCCTAATTCGTTAGATCCACAATACATGTACATGCACACACATATGTCCACCCACACAATATGAACATGCATACACAGATGCCCAACACACACACACACACACACACACACACACACACACACACACACACACACACACGGGAAATAAAAGAAAAGGTAATGATTCCAGCTGGAACATTTCTTCCTACCAGGTGAAGTCAGAAATCTCTTAAGGTTGGGAGAGAGCCTGAATGGCCATCTGGGCCTCTCTGTGGCCATGATTAAGAAGGGTTGTCTGATTTCTCAATGGAAGAGAACAGTTTTTTAAAAAATGTATTATTTATTGATTTGCAAGCAGAGAGAGACAGAGAGAAAAACAGAGAGAGAGAGAGAGAGAGAGAGAGAGAGAGAGAGAGAGAGAATAGGTGCACCAGGGCCTCCAGCCACTGGAAACAAACTCCGGATGCATGCATCATTTTGTGCAGCTGGCTTTATACAGGTACTAGGGAATTGAACTCCTGGTTATTAGTCTTTTTAGGCAAGCGCCTTAACTGCTGAGCTATCTCTCCAGCCTGAGGACACTTTGAAAAGCCCTTATCTCACTTGGTAGCTGTTAGGATCAATACGATAACATGCAGGAATCACCTTATGAAGAATTAAATTACATGTTCCTAGGACTTGGATCTGAAATGTCTCTAGATGGTTCATGAGTTAAAGGCCTGGTTGCCAGACGAAGGGGCCTTTGGAAGACTGGCTGATCATGAGTTCTCTACCCTAAGCAAGACTGGAATTCAGCCATGGGTCACTGTTCAGCTGATCATTCGGAGGTGGTAGGAACTGTAGAAGGCATGGCCTAGATAGTCAACGTAGGTCGCTGAGAGATGCCTTTGGAAGGCATCACTTATGCTTTGCCCTTTCTCCTTCCTCTCTCTGCCTCCTGGCCACTCTTCAGTGAAAAGATCCCTCAACCACCTCTTTCCACCACCATGACTTTCTGTCTTGCCTCAGGCCCACAATAATGGAGCCAGTTGACCATGGATTGAAACCTCTGAACCCACAAGCCTAAAGAAGCCTTCCTTCCTGTATGGTGTTTATGTCAGAAATTGTGTCACTGTGACAGTTTCCTAACACACTCTTATAAGAGGTTCTTGTACAAAACATTCCTTTTCATCTGACACCCTGTGTCATTAGCCCACTTTATGCTGATGGGATGAACCTTAAAGCCAGGCACTGTTTATGGGAGGAAGAAGGGAGTTATTGAAGCTTACAGATCCAGGGGAAGTTCTATAATGGCAAAAGAGGCTGGACCACTTTCACAGGTCGAGAGAGAGAGAGAGAGAGAGAGAGAGAGAGAGAGAGAGAGAGAGAGAGAGAGAGAGAGAGAGAGAGAGAGAGAGAGGGAGAGGGAGAGGGAGAGGGAGAGGGAGGGAGGGAGGGAGACCATCACTGGTCATACACATACAAACAAGTAAACCACGGGAAGCTCCACAGAGCTCAGACAGTTCTTTGTAACCCTTAGGCTCTAATTCCAGCACTAGGATCCATCCACAGTGACACCTCTTTCAAGTTACAAGCTTTAACAAACTCCTGAATCTCTTGGGGTACCTCCATTCCAACTACCACACCTTGTCTATGGAGAGCCATCAACCCCAGCAACCCACCTGCTACCTCATGACAGAGCCAATGGTGGTCCTCTGTCTCCTGGCAGAGATTGATCCATGGGGAAGACATGAACCTTGGGGAGCCAACGGAAACCTTAAATTCGATTTGGTCAACAAGAGCTGAAAGGGATAATAAGGGCTAATTCTGTCTGTCAACTCCACTGAACCATGGAGACCCAGCTCTTCCATCAAACATTATACGAGGCATGTCTGAAGGTGTTTTGGGCTGAGGTTAATATTTGAGTTGGCAGACTGCACTCAGAATATGGGCCTGTCAAATCAGCTGTAGGCCTAAATAGAACTAACAGGCTGACCCTCCCTCCCAGGAGTATGAGGACCACCTCCTGCCTGCCTGTTTGAAATGAGACATTACCTTGTCTTGCTTTTGGACTGGAACTGAAACTTATTGTAGGGGCTGAACTGAGGATTAGAATTTAGATAATGCCCAGCAAAAAATTCCAATGTACTTCAAAATTTAAGGAGAACCCGAATTCTTGTCTACAAAGTTAAAGAATTAAAATCATAGACAACCAGAGGTTAAGGTTTAGTGGGAGACTTTATTTAAAGGAACATGGGGAGTTATAGACTTCTCAGGCCACCAGTGTGGGGAGAACACGTGGGAGAGGTTTTAGCAAAATCTATGCTGTTTTACTAAACAGGAAGGAAAGAGAAAGATAACAGAGGGCTTCTGTCATGAGAAAAAAGTTCATGTGGGGAGATGTTGAGCCTAAGGGCTGGGGTGAGGGGCCTTTCCTGGAAAATGAAAGTCCTCCTTCTGGATGCCATGTGGAAGAAGAGACTTGCCTTTGTTTCAGTGACCTTTTAAAACTTCCACCAGGTAAGTCAGAGAGAAAGCTGATTGGTCCATACCTGACCGATCAGTTTTAGCATCTAGGTTTGAGCTCTGGCTAGAGGCACCTCCCACTCAAGGAGAGTGGGTTCTATGGAGCTTGTCTGAAACTCTCACTCTGTCTCTGCTTAGGACATGAACCTCTGGGTTGCAGATTGGTCCTCAGGCTTTGGAGCTGACTAGACCTTCCAACCATCCTTTCCTCTGGTCTCTAGCTGGCTGACTCTAGACCGTGAGACTTCACAGACTGTAAAACTATGGAAGACAAGTCCTTCTATCCAACCTCTTCATACGTCAGAGAGAAGCTCTTCGTTCTCACTCCAAGAATCCCTCACTGGAACAAGGGTCTCTTTTCCATTTAAATTATGAGCTGAAGGAACACAGCTTTGAAGCCCAAGTCGGCCATCTTTCCTACTCCGTGGCCAGGTACTTTGTCTCAGGTCTAAGAGCTGAGGCCTGTTGCTGACTTAGCTCTTACACCTGTTCACACTCATCAAGAAGAACTTCCATCCGCTTTGTGCTTTAGCCAAAGTACCTTGGCAGTCAGAGACTGGCCTCATCAATTCCGGGCAAAAAAATCAACCACAGCAGATGACAGTTACAGTCCCACCAGGTCTGCATGGCACCTACCCAGTGACCTCATTGCCCTGTATGCTGCTCAGGAGGACAAGAAAAAGCCACCAGGAGTGCTTTATTTTTTATTATTTTAAGTTAATAGACAGAACTTTAATCAAATTGTACTTGAAGGTGCCAGAATAAAAGAGCCATCTAGATTGGTGATGTGCACAGATTCAAACGCAAGTCAGTTCCAGGATGGAAGAGTAAACAGTCTGGGGGAGGGGCTAGCCAGTAGAAGACCCTGACTTCCCTGTACAGTAAGCATCTACCTGGTGGCAGCATATTTTCTGATGGGGAAATCACCCAAGGACCCCACAGTCATGGAGCTTCAGTGAGGGCCTGGTGGAGGTGCACCGTAGGACCATGCCTGGGGTGGAGGTTTGGCTTGAGGAGGGTGGAGAATTAAAATGACTCCTGTGGTCCCATAGGTTCTGAAATGCTATCATTTGAAAACCTCTCCTTCAGATCCAGGCACTACTGGCTTTGGATATAAAAAACTGCTATTAACATTAAAATTTAAAGGAACACTTAGAGCTAGGGACAGTTCTAGAAGCTTGGCAGATATTAGCTCAATGCAAGTGCATCAGGTCATACTCAGAATCAACCAATGCCACTATACAAACAGGAAAGTCGCCTAAGTTTTCCAAGACCACACAGGTCACAGGTGGCAGAGTAAAGTGATGAATCCAGGTGTGCGTGCCAGATGTCTGACACCTGCTCTGTTAGGCAAAGTGTTTAAGTTCCTCTTCAAATGTGATGGTTTTGGCTATTAGCCCTCATGGTTGTGTTTTGAATTTAAAATGCCCCCCCCTCCATAGGCTCATGTGTTTGAACACTAGGTCCCAAGTTCTTTCTGCTGTTTGGGAAGGTTGTGGAAACCTTAGAAAGGGGAGATTTGCTGGGGGAAGTGGGTTACTGGAGGTGAGACTTGAGACATCATAACTCAGCTCTACTTCCTGTGCATCCTCTGCTTCCTGGCTGTAATGAGCTGAGCCAACCTCCTGCCACTAACAAGTACAATTCCTCACAGCACAAGCCTTTTCCTTCCTTAAGTTGCTTCTCATCAGGTACTTTCTCACAGTGTTGAGAAAGTGATCATCTTCGTATTTAACCTACTTACTTTCTCCTGAGCACATGGGCTCCACGTCCCTCCGTACTTCAGCTAAAACCTAAAGTTGTCCATCCCAACTACACACCGTGAACCCAGATCAAAATGCGCGGTCATGGTCATGGAATTTTAAGTCTTGCCAAAACTGTTACTGTGACCTAGTTACGGTCTTGGAGCACAAAGGAGAAACCTTTGCTCACACTGTCAGATCCAATCATGAGTCTCTTCGGAAACCTCCAAACAGAGAAGCAAATCCCTTGTCTTTGCTCTCTCCCCAGCCAGCAAAGATTCCTTACCATCCCTGTCTTCAGAGGGCTCCCAAGGTCTTGAGCACACCCTGCACTGACTTTTGTGTTGTTCCCTCCACCCCCAGACATTCCTTGTCCATGCTATTCTGGGGTGTTGTGCTACACAACTCCCTCATTCTACTCTGTTTTGCTCTGGGCGCCCCTCTGTGCACACAGAAATCAAAGCTTCCAGCAAGATCACCTGATGTGCAGTTCAAGATGGCATACCATCCACAGCCACTTCTGATCATCCATACTCTGCCCTAAGTGTTCCCATGGCACTGATGACCTAACATCCTGTGATGACTTGAATCAGAAGTCCCCCCCCATAAACTCATGTCCTTGGAATGCTTTGTCCCCAGCTGGTGGCAATTTGGGAAGTGGAACCTTCCCAACAGCTTGCTTTCCAGAGCTTAGTTCACTCTCTTGCTGTTGTTCTCCATCTGCTATGGGAAGGAACTGATGTCCAGCCTCTGCTCAACCATTAAACTCTGCCATCACGAAGCTTCCCCTCAGGACTGTAAGCCAAAATAAACCCTTTCCTCCAATCAGCTTCTTTGGATCAGGTACTTGGTCTCAACCACACAAAGATAGCTACAGTTTATATGGTATCATGTAGGTCTGAACATTTCCATAGGTATCACATGTGTGTGCATGCAATATAGCATAGGTTCTATTTACACAATCTGTACTGTACATATCTCCTAGTGTGGGTCTCTCCTGGCAGCACACCTTTCATGAAGCAAGGGTATTTGTCTTCACTGCCCAGTCCCAGCCCTTCCTTTGGTGACTCATGCAGAGGTCATCATCTGCTGACTCAGTGGTCAGATGGGGTCTTCACCTAGTCAACCCCTGCTGGAAAGAACGACACCTCCTGATGTCTATTTCTCTCTTGAAAAGCTGTGGCAGGGGGCTGGAGAGATGGCTCAGCGGTTAAGGCACTTGCCTCCAGTGCCTAAGGCCTCAGGTTCAATTCCCCAGGACCCACATAAGCCAGACCCACAAGGGGGTGGCCTGGTGTACTCTCTCTCTCTCTCTCTCTCTCTCTCTCTCTCTCTCTCTCTCTCTCTCTCTGTATCTCTCTGCTTGAAAATGAAATATATATATATATATATATATATATATATATATATATATATATATATATGCAGCAGGAAGTGCCTATTGTTCCCTAAAATAAAAAAAAAAAAGCTGTGGCATCCCACAGTGGTTCCAACTTTTTGATTAATAGCTAAAAGAAACTAATAAAACATCCTCACTGATAGTTTCTTATGACTGTGAACGCTGGTGATTGTAAAAGTTTAGAACTGTACACTCCTTGCTGCATTCAGAGACACATCAGTAATCCAGTCACTGATCCCCTCATCTTCCTTTCTGTCAGGAGGCATTTTCATCCCCAGCACAAAGACCTCCATGGCCCGTGCACATGACTTGTTACCAAATAGTGAAGATCTCAATTGATATTAAAAGTTGTCAGGAGAATAAATAAATGGTGACATTTTGTGCTAACCAAGTGTTTTGAGAAAACTTTTTCTCTGGGGCAACGAACACAGGTCTATTTACCCCAGATAAGGCAGAGACAACAGGCCAAAGTATGATTACAGCAAAACCAGTGTTGGTGAACCAGCAAGTTTATTGGGGTTCCTTACAGAGCAGGTGAGGGGTTTCTCAGAGGAGCAATGGAGACCCCAAAGCAGACACACACACTGATGAGTCTCCTCTCATCCTGGATGATGACCACCTGACCTCCACTTAGTCATTTAGTGAAGCTTCCTGTGTCAGCATTATCTCCGTGGATCCTCTTCCCTCAGCCTCAGGACATGGAGACCCCAAAGCTGCTGGAACATTGAGAAGTCTCAGATGACGACATTCCCGCAGCCTCAAAAAAGGCAGCTGCTTCACCAAGAAGCCCACCCCATGGCTGCATCTCTGGAGCACACTACACCACTTGAAGGCAGCTACTTGGAGAGTCCCATTCCCAAACAGTTGTTTTCCCTTTGTAAATCCTGAGGGCAGAGTCTTGCAACCTTTTCCCAGACTGACTGAATTCCTATGTCTCCTGAGCGTCCTTCCCCCAGGAAGGAATATTTTAATTCTTAATTAACATTGGTCAAAATCTGCTCTTGATCAGTCCCATAACTTTGAAGATGGGTCCTGTGGCTTTTTAAGTTTCAGGTTTCCCAAGAGCCTCCTTCCTCTCTTCAGGAGAGAACATTTCAATTCAGAGGAATCCAATA
Source organism: Zapus hudsonius (assembly GCA_004024765.1). Taxonomy (NCBI): domain Eukaryota; kingdom Metazoa; phylum Chordata; class Mammalia; order Rodentia; family Dipodidae; genus Zapus; species Zapus hudsonius. The sequence goes on along the minus strand of PVHP010016236.1, from coordinate 13,609 downwards.
CAAAACACCAACCTCCGTTCATTATTTTGGAAGGACCTCCTGAAAGTAACACAAATTTCTGTCCTCAGAAGACTCTGGGTCTGCTGTGCATGCAGAGTGGAGATCAAGACTGTGAAACTTCAGGGTCACCAGCCTACTGAGACAAGTCGACCCTCAGTGTCTCACTCCCTTGGCATCAGCCTCCACACACAAGCTTCCCGACAACTTCAAAACAGAATACAGAAGAACTGACAATCTATTGACCGTTGTATCAGTTTCTTTACCAAAACCCAACAAGGAGTGTGGTATGTGTTTGACATTTGTGGTGTGTCATGTGTGCAGTGTGTGGGAGCGTGGTATAGTGTGTTGCACATTGCTACACAATGGGGAGGATATACTATGTGCAGCCCTTTTTGTGAGCAGCATGTGATAAACTTTCTGACCTGTGTGGTCTATGGTGCTGGGAGCCTGGTGTATTATAATAAGACAACTTGAGATTGTCATCATCAAAAGGGACAAAGTTCATTTTAGCTCATTCTTTCAGAGGTCTCAGTCCATGGTTGCTGGACACTGTTTCTTTGGGCTGATTGAAACCATTGTATCATGGCCAGAGCCTGGCACGGAGACAGCTTATTCCTCTCAGGGAGGCTGAGAAGCAAAGAGAGAATCAGGAAGAAACAGGGTCCAATACCCCCTTCAAGAACACTCCAGCACCTAACTCACCCCTTGAAGCACATACCTGAGTGACCTAACTCACCCCTATTAAGTCCCATCCAGTGGCCCAAAGGCTTTAATACACGGGCCTTTAACAACATTCAGTATTCTGTTCATAGAGACACAGTGTGTGTTGTTGTGCTTCATGGATATGTAGTGAGCATTCTGTGTCATGTACGGAGTGTGTGGTTGATGTCATGTGTGTGATGTTATGTGTAGCAGGAGGCTGTGTAACATATTGGATATTGGAGTTGGTTATAAGTTACATATATGTTGTGTGTAGTGGTTTTGTCACTGTGTATGTGTGTGGGAGGTGTGTGATTATGTTTATGTGATTGTGTGTGTATATGTGTGTATGTGTGTGGGTGTATGTGATTGTGTGTGTAATAGTGTGTGTGTGTGACTATGTGTGATTGAGTGTATATATGATTATGAGTGTATATGTGTGTATGTGATTTTGTGTGTGATTGTGTGTATATGTGTGTATGTGTGTGTATGTATCTATGTATGTATGTGCGTATGTGTGTGTATGTGATTGTGTGTGTGATTGTGTGTGAATGTGTGTGATTGTGTGTGAATGTGTGTGATTGTGTGTGTATGTGATTGTATGTGTATATGTATGTGATTTTGTGATTATGTATGTGATTGTGTGTGTGATTGTGTGTATGTGACTGTGTGTGTGGGATTGTGTGGGATTGTGTGTGTATATATGTGTGTATGTGATTGTGTGTGTGATTATGTGTGAGTGTGAGTGTGTGATTTTGTGTATGTGATTGTGTGTGTGAGTGTGTAATTTTTGTGTGTGAGTGTGTGTGATTTTGTGTGTGAGTGTGTATGTGTATTTGTGATTTTGTGTGTGATTGTGTGTGAGTGTGTGTGATTTTGTGTATGTGATTGTGTGTGTGTATGTGTGATTTTGTGTGTGTGTATGTGTATGTGTGATTTTGTGTGTGATTGTGTGTGAGTGTGTGTGATTTTGTGTATGTGTGATTTTGTGTGTGTGTGTGTGGTTGGACATGGTGAGGAAGGTGAGTGGTAAGGGAACAATGGGAGACACTGAAGCAGGACCTGCCGAGCCTTCCCTGTGGCAGCCCTGTTCATGTGGAGCCTTCTGACAACAGGAGGAGCAGCCCCAGCCTGCACACCACGAGAAGAAGCCATGTCAGAGGCCACTGGACTCTGTGGTACACAGATGGGCTCACAGGTGGTGGCCAGGACAGCACTTTGCAAAACAAGCCGAAAAGGAGGACTCTCATGGAGGCTTGGGCAATAAGACGAGTTCCAGGCTGCGTCCCAGACTCACCCCCACCTCAGAGGTGCCAAGTCCACACACCCACCTGACTCCCAAGGCCTCGGGCTCAGATCTGGCAAAATCTGTCCAGCTTTGCACTTCCTGTCCCAACCTACATCCCGAGCCCTCACTCTCGAAAAATGCATATGCCGGTTCCACTCAGGGATCTGTGTGAAGTCCAAGCTCCTTCTGCCGTCCTTGGTCACCCCATCTTTTCCTCCTTGAAAACCATGTCCCAAACCAACTTACCTATCACTTTTTGTGATAAGTGTCCCGCAGTGCTCAGAAAAAATCTCTGCAAAGTGCCTGCAGCCACAGGGGCTTCATCCCCTTCCTTCTCTGGGCAACATACACCTGTACGCCTCCTCCCCTGGGTGGCACACACTTGGGATGATCTCCCAAATCAACCCTAGAGCCTGGGCCTGGGTGACCCCTCTCCCACGGGGGTCTAGAGAAGGTTTCGTTTCACCTGTCACTGAGGACTGTGCCACAGAGTCTGGAAAGCTCATCCTGTGTCCTGAAAAGATACATCCAAAAGAAAAATACAAAAAGCGAATGTGCCATGGAAAAATGATAACTGCCCACAATAGACATCCTTTGCAGAGGGGCTGTGAGGGAAGGCGGCTTGGAGAGGGAGGGGATCATAATCCAGGTAATACCCTCATCCAGAGGCAAGTGGCAAGGTCAGAGGTAGCAGTTTTTGTTGGAATTTCTGGACACATTTCTGCAGCTGTCTATAAAGCATTCCCTTGGTGATCATACGGTCATCAGTAAAGCATCTGTGGGCAAGGGGTGGCGGTGGAGGGGAATGACACATTGGTTAAACACGGCCTCTTGTATTATTGTGAGCTTTCTGTATGAACTCTTTTCTGAAGAAAAAGCCTATGAGCATTTTCTCTGTCAGGCAGGCACTTCCAATTCCACCAGCATTTCCATGGTGAACCACCGGGTTTGTTAGGCTTTCTCACAGAGGGGTTGCTTACAGGACTGTGAGATCCCAAAGCGGACTCATTGAAAAGTCTCATCCCAGCATTGATAGCGACCTGCCCCCATGGCTGGATCAATGGGGTTCACCATCCCCCTGGTTTTAAGTCACCTAATTTGGGATGGTGATCATGGGATGGGAAAATCCCCTCAGCAACACCCAGACTCTGTTCCAATGCAGGAGAAAAGACGAGTGTTCAGCAGGGGTCTGGGATCCTGGGAGCCATCTTAAAATGTCACTCATGCCATGTCCCTTGAATTTAGCCATCTACTCCACAGTGGAACCTAGCAGTTCCGGGGATTTCCTCCATCAAAAAGAAGTGTAGCTGCTCCCCACTGATGGCTGGGAGCTCAGCCCCAGGCTGGGAGAAGAGGAAAGGAAGCAAAGAAAATGACGGGAAATTTAAGATACTACCATGAGTCACATGTTTTAATATGCTGAGTCAATGCTTCTCAACACATATTCTAAGAAACATCTCCTCGTTGGCTGCTAATTGAATGTGGTGTTGAAAGGAAGCAGAATTCAGGTACAACCAAAAGCTACAGAATTTTGAGCAGCTGGGGAGGAATAAAACCAAGCATGTGTGTGTGCAATGTACTGGAAAGTCCTGAAACCTTTTGCATCATTTCTTCTCAAGGGGAAGAGCCGGTCAACATCTGGTCATGGGTAGGGGAGAGGCTCAGAAGACCCCCGCTGCTTCCATAGGCACCAGCTATTGGCAGTTACGGCTGCTCAGGAAGAGGATATTGTGGTCTTCAATGGTGTGGCACTAGTTAGCTGCCCATACTCCAGTAAGTTGCCCCTCCGTGCTCATGCAAGCAGCCCTAAGGTAAATTTAGTGGGTCACTGAAAACCATATATGAAAGCAGGAAGGAGATTAGTTGGGAAGAAGGGGTTTATCGGGTGTGGGAGGAGAATAAAGGAGGGTAATGGGGGAAGTGTGAATAAAATCAAAATATGTTATATACATATATGAGATTGCCAAAAATAAAAATTAAAAAATGTATTGTTCTTTACATCCTAAAAATGAAATGCTGAAGCAATCTCATAGAAAAATTATGCATGGAGGCTGGGGAGATTGCTCAGTGGTTAAAGGTGCGTGCTTACAAAGCCTGATGACCTGAGTTCAATTCCCCAGTACCCACAAAAGCTAGATGCACAAAGTTGCACATGCGTCTGGAGTTTGTAGGGGTAAGAGACCCTGGTGTGTCCTCCCTCCCTCCCTCCCTCCCTCCCTCCCTCTCTCTCTCTGTCTTTCTCTCTCTCTTCCTTTTCTTCACTCTCTCCATCTCTGCTAGCAAATAAGTAAAATATATTTTAAAATAATGCATGGATTACAGAGGTTGTATAACTTCATTTACACTGAAAGGCTGTGATGGTGTGGATGACACAATTACGTGTCAGTGAAGTCAGCAGGCCGGGTATGGCGAGGCAGCTCAGGGGTGAGCAAGGATTTCAAGGCCTTGGGTGTACGAGAGGCAGTAGGAGGAGCCAGCCTCCCCTTTCTCACATGGCCAGGCATAGCCTGACATGCAGTGGGTGTTCCTGGCACCAACCTCCCACTGGCAGAATCTGCCAGAAGCCAGCTGGTGAAGGAGCCCGAGAAAGCTGCTTTCAGAGGGCAAACCTCCAAACAGGCCAGCAGGGAACCAAACAAATGGGAAAGACACTTGGAACAAACATCTCAGGGATTGCAAGAGACCTACTCTGGATGCAGGAAGGAGGAGAGGAAGCCCAGAGGAAAGGCTGCCTCATCACGAACCATTGGTCATCTGGGTGGCACCTGCCTAGCACCAGTACATAAGCCTCCATGAGGAGAAGCCACATATGGAGGGGGTCTAAAGGCACAGCCAAGGACAGACCCACCCTGACCACCCGGGAGGGCACTGGATGCTGAGGATGGGACTGGAGTTCAGGACCCAGCTGATGGAGACAGAGAACAGCCAAAGTCCGTACCTTCCCTGCAAACACGATTCAGGAGCAAAGAGAGCATCAGTCAGGCAGGTATCAGCAATCTACCTGGTAACAAGAGGCCTGGGAGATTTGGGAAGGCAAACCTGCCTCACCAGGCAGGGGGAGGCATGCTGGTCACTGAGCAAGCACGCTGGAACCATCCGTTTGATCTACCATATAGAATTAAGAGATGGATCTCTTGTTCATCCCGTCCTTCTCTGCAGGGTTCCGTATGGATCCTCCACAATATGACTGTGGTGGCTCATCTCTTGCCATGATCTCATCTTTTGGCCTGCTGTCGGGTGGTAGGGTTATATGGACCACAGCTCACTCGCTATATCCTGAAAAATACAAATACAATCTCCATCGGAGAGTTAGAACAGTATAGGTTAACAAATATACACCATTCTGGATTACCTAGTTTCTATTTTTAGTAGCCTCTCTGTCAGATGTTCGCATATCCAACTGATCAGGGATGGGGAGGGGGGGAATTGGGGAATTCGGGATAAAAACGCATTGTTTGCCCACTAAATAATGTAACTCATTATGGACAATAAATATATATTTTTAAAAAAAAGAGATGGAGCCCGTGCGGTGCAGAACACAGAGGGGTGATATTGATTCCCACAGGGCCGAGCCAGTGGCCAAGTCAAAACCCCAAGCTATTGGCTCCAAGGAGACCTGCCAGGGGTGAGTATGTGTGATGGAAACACAGGTACTTGGAAGAGGTGAGAATCCAGCCCAGGGCTCAGCAGAGAGCCAGGCAGGTCCCCACTCAGCTGCAGACGGACTGATGGAAGGGACAATGTCATGGTACGTTAAGCAAGAGGCCACATGTCTCTACCTCGCTTTTGAATGAAGGTGATCTCAGAGATGAGACCAGCCTTAAATTGTTCCTGGCTTTGCAGTGACCACATGTGCCCTCAGAAGCCAGCGTCGTCTGTCAGTAACCAGAGCTGAAAAGTCCCACAGTGTTTCACAAATTCTTCTGTTCTTTGAGCTCAGGCTTCAAATGGCCCCTCTGTGGAGGGTACCTAGCCTCCAGGGCTGCTGCTGCTACAGACACACCACCAGCATGTAGATCTGTTCAAAAATGTAAATAAAGAAATGAGTGCCAGGTATTTTCCTATACATAATTCATTTGCACAATAATTGAATGAAAAGCACGCAATATTCAACTATTAAAATTTCATGGGGTGAGGCGAATACACGTTTCTGCCTTAAAATAATACATTCTCATTTAAATTGCTTTTTTATGGTAATAGCTTGAAGCCCTTCAAGGCATGCTTGATAAATAATATTCAAATTTTCTTCTTTTTTTTAAAAAAAATAAACTCAATTATTCAATTGAAAAATTAATAAGAGAAAACCTTAGACTGTGTAGTGGAGTTTAATTTGTAGATTATTCCTTAATCCTACCGTATAGAACAAAGTTATAGGTGGTGGCTTGAATATCATAGGCTACTTCTTGTAGGGTTTAAGATGAAGGTATTTCAAATCTCCATGACTGTTTACTGGGAAAGTCTCCACTTCTAGAAGCAGCGACCTAACGGTGACAGACGTATGCTAACTTGCTTTGGAATATTTGTTTCCCCAAAGGTTATATTGTGCCTCATGAAGTGCCCACCAACTTTATGGTTTCCCTGTTCACTTCACAGGTAAGAAGTCAAGACGAAAAAGTTCTCGGGGAGGCCTGGGTCTGGGCTGACAGGTAGGAAGGGGCCCTCGAGAGAGTCCATGTCTTCTTACAAGAGTGACTTGCTCCAGTTCTGAGCCCACATCTCACTCATTGAAACACAGGAATAACTCTTAGAAGCTGTGGGAATATCTGATCCCCTAACCAGCTATGGTCTGTCTATACTCAGACTGCCTAGAAAGGGGCTGAATGAACATAGCACCTTAAAATATCACCCACGGGAGGCTTCAGAGCCAAAGGTTGAGCATAAGTGGGAATCCATACAAAAAAGTGTGCAGTTTTAGTCATCAGAGAGCAAAGGGAATAACCCTTACCCTTTCACATTACAAGGTGCCCCCTGATGGGATTTGGGGAGATCTGGCCATGGTGAGGACATGAAGCAGATTCACATATCTTGTTTCACAAGAATATGTAAAAGACATAATCAGACGTCAAGAATCACATTATTCCCGAGACCAAAGCCCCAGGATATCTGCAAATGTCCCATGTGGGGACTCTCAGGAAAGAGCGTAGCAAGCCATTTTCTTCTTTTGTTTCCTATCCCCAAAAAGGAACTGACAGGTGTCAGTATGGATCTCCAGGAAGGGCCTTGGAAGTGTTAGTCTGTGGTACCCTGCTAATGGGGCATGGAGGAAGTAGGGTTTTGCATGAGTCTGGCAGGCTTCTGGGACAGTCTCCTTCTGATAAAGAAGTTGAGGCAAAGTCCAAGGGCCCCTGTAAATCTTAGCAATCCTGAAAACTCCAAAGCCCCCAGGCAGGCCACAGCTGCCCCCTGAGATAAGATAAGCAGTTCAAAGCCTAACTTATTCCAACTGCAAATAACAAACCTAAACAATAAGGTTTCATTTCCTCTGCTGACATCACCATTCTCTCACAGATCTTGCTTCCTATGCTTCTACCTCTGACTTTTCTCTATATAAGAAACTGTTATCTATCCAATAAATGAGAACTGCCCACTGCCGCATTCTCCCGAGAGTCTCATCTCTCGTTTGGCTCATGGCTGTTCCAAGCCACTGCTCACCCAGCTCCCGTGGGTGAACGGGGAGTTGATGCGCGCTGCAACCCCCTAAGTAACCCACGGACCCAGATTAGTCCTTCGATCTCACACAAATGCCTCCCTAGTGGTCCGGGCATGCTGGTCTGACCACAAGCAGCTGAACTGTGTTGCTGAAGCCACAGCTCAAACTGCAAGCCACAACCCATTAGTGGGGTTTCAGATAAGTCAATTGAAAAAAAAATTATATAAACTAGAACACTAAGGAGTCATCAGTAGCAGCATTGGTGGGAATAAGTCCTGTCTGTAAGAAGGAAAAGAAAGAGAAGGAGAGAGAGAAGGAAAGGAGGGAGAGAGAGAATGAAGGCTTACTTCCAACACGCATGGAATCAGTCAAATACTAACATGCTCCTCCTCCAGCGGAGGCAGGAGCCATACACTTGAGGGCACACGTTCATTAATCCAGGGTGATAGAGCAAAAGGATGTATGTGTCCAGTACACATGTAATATGAAGGATCTTTGGAAAGAATACGAGATATTGGTTCTACTTGACTTACATGCTTTTAGCCTTAGTAAATGTCTTCATTGCAGATATCACCTTGTCTTTCTTAAGGGAGAGTGTGACTCCTAATCCCTGGTCTGGTTAAGAGCCACAAATAGCATGAATGAACCATGGCTCAGCCACCATCTCTGAGGCTTTCTGCATCATGAGAGTGCTCAATGCTGTGGGGCAGTGAGAATGAACCTGAAACAAAGCAGGTCCCTAAGCTAGGGGAGAGTCAGGGAGAAGGGGACATGGCCCAATGCAGCCGTTGCTCTTGCGAGTGTCTGTTCAGCTTTATGTTTGTTTCTGGTATGCGTCAACCTGAGAATTTTCCATTCACTTAGCCACTTTTTCATTCAAGAAATGTTTATTGAATGTGCTGTACATGTCAAACAGGGTGCTAGTGAATGGGATAAAATAGTGAGCAAAAATAGAATCTCTTTCCTCATGTCGGAATGGAAGAAAATGGTATTAAAGGAGAGAAAAGTTAAGTAGAAAATTACATGTGTGAAAAGGCTACAGAGAAAGTAGAAAAGAAACAAGGCACCATGAGCGAGCAGTGAGGAATTCTGCAAGAAAGGTGAGGAGACACTGAGAAGGGCAGAGGCCCTTGAGACAGTGTGGGCAATCGCCTGAGAACAGAGGACCCGGGAGAGGACCAGCTCCCTGACCCTGTGCTCAGAAAGTCGGAGAATGTCCTGGAGGAATCCAAGGGCTGAGAACTGGTCACTCGTTGGCTGTGTCCAGGTGATGTTTGTCCTTGGCTTATACAAAAGCCATCAAATCAGAAACATCTTAGCCCATGAAGGAAATGTTTCTTTTTATTTTCTATGCATGTGTGTGTGTGGATACAGGTGTGTATCCATGTGCATGCACGTGTGTGTGTAGGTCAGAGGACAATCATAGGCTGTCATTCCTTAGGTAAGCCTTTTTATTTATTTATTTATGAGAGAGAGGGAGAGAGAGAGATAGAGATAGAGAGAGAGAGAGAGAGAGAGAGAGAGAATAGGCATACCAAGGCCTCCAGCCACTGAAAATGAACCATCTTTCCATGAGCCATCTTTCCAGTCCCCATTCACCTGTTATTGAGATTGGGTATCTCATTGGTCTGGAGCTCGCGAATTAGGCTAGACATTGCTAGACAGTAAGCCTCAGAGATCATCCTGCCTCCATCTCCCCAGAGCTGGGATTTCAGGTGCTCTGTATGACACTCAAGTGTTTTGCATGGATATTGGCCTGTCCTCACGCTGGCAAGGCAAGTTCTTTACCCACTACCTGTTGCCCCAGCCTTTCTTACTAAATTTTCAAAATCCTGCTGGGCTTTCTGACTCCAGTCACAGATGTTTTAGAGGAAAGCACTTGAATGATGCAAGAGAAAGCTGGGGCTCACCTCTAGGGGCCACGTGGAGACGGAAGGAAGTCATCCCCACACATTCCAGAGACAGACCAGTTGGGGAGTAATTGACGTCAAGCAAGGGACTCTGCTCTTTCCAATTTGTCTTTGCCCCTCCTTTCTTCTCTCTCACTCCTCCCTCCTTGCCTTCTTTCCTTCCTTCCTTCTTTCCTTCCATACATCTATCCATCTTAAGGAAATGTCATTGGACCAGTGTGATTTGTTGAAATGCCATAATTTTCTGTTATTCAAGACCGAATGCCTCCTACTGGGAGAGAACAGCGAACCAAGAAAGGAGCACTTGTGTAATGGAGGAGGCTGGGCCTGGGGGAGACAATCAACAGCTTTCAAATTCGGCCAATATTCCACTTAGTGAGGGGGAGCCCTTGTCTGGAACTTGGGATTCAGGGCGATAGGCACCGGATCCCGTACTCTTGGGCTCCCAAGACAAGTTGCACTATGGGAGCGATTGACTGGGAGGCTACTAAAAATAGAATCTAGGTAATCCAGAATTGTGTATATTTGTTAACCTACACTGATCACACTCTCCAATGGAGATTGTGTTTATATTTTTCAGGATGCAGCGAGAGAGCTGGGGCCCATCTAACCCTACCAACCGACCATAGGCCGATAGCTGAGATTCTGGCAAGAGAGTAGCCACCACAGTCATACCGTATGGAACCCCGCAGAGAATGACGGGATGAACAAGGGACCCACAACCACAGCCATTCAATCAACACAGGATAAGCCAGTGAGACAGTAACCAATGATTTTCAATGCAAGGACCCCTAAGCTCACAACCTTAGAGCAGCCTTAATGCTCATCCACCATGACTCAGGGAACTGAGCGGAAGAGGGGGTGGAAAGATTGTGAGAGCCGTGGTGGGGGAGACTATCCAGAGGCATGGTACCCCTCGGTAACAACATACTTGGGCCAGGAGAACCGGGCTGAGTACTAGGCTATCCATGGTCCCCTGCCACAAGGACTGATCCAGATGACCCATGGAGGAGGTTATCCAGCTGATTGGGGAGGGGAGGGCAGAGGGAATTGGGGATAACAACTCATTGTTTGCCCACTAAATATTGTAACTCATTATGGACAATTAAGAAAATGAATAAACAAGCAAAAAAGAATGAATGCAAGGCAAGAAGATATCTCTGAGCTTTTAAAAAAATTTGATTCTCTCTCTGTCTGTATTTTTAATTGGTACCAACTCTCCAGGTAACTGTAGCTTTAGTCCATGTTTGATAACGTCACGTGCTGATCACTGTAGACAGTGATTTGGGTCTGCTCAGTCACCCTGTTTTTGCTATTGGTTTTTGTCTCATGTGTTATGGATATGTATGCATTATTAATTTTGTTTGCTTCTGGTATGGAGGTGTTTGTATCACAAGCTGGCTGTCTTTAATTCCAGCAATATCTTGTCTTTGAGTCTCTTTTCTATGTGAATAGCATTAGTCCAGCCCTTTCGCCATTCCCAGTGTGGCCTATGTTCTCCCTCTTGGTGCTCAGCTGCTCTGTGCCTTGAATCTAAAGCATCCCTCCTGCTGGCCACGGGTAGCTGGGCTTTCTTATTGAGTTTGAAAGTCTGCCATTCTGTACAGAGTGTGCTGTGGGATCTGGAGGGATGAGGAGGCTCCCTTCCCGTTCCCTGTGTACCTACCTCATGGCTTTTGTTTCTCTCTCTGCCACACTGCCTTTCTTTGCTCAATAATCTTAGTGTTTATTCTTTCTTCTTCTGCTCATTTTAGTTCAGTTTTATTGAGCTAAAATTAACATACCAGCATGTACCCAAAGTTATTCATTCATTCATTTTTGAGATAGGGCCTCACCATTTAACCTAGACTGGCCTGGAACTCCTACCTCTACCTCCACAGTGCTGGGATTATAGGCATGAGCCACCAGGCCCAGCTAGTAAGGTTTATATCTTCCTGTTTTCACACGTTGACATGAACAGAAGTATCACTGCACACACTTGCCTACACTCCCTGGCACGTTGTGTAAGCAGGAATTTGCCTATGGAATTCGTTTCACCTGGCTTGTTTTTCACCCAGTGTATTTAAGATTTCATCTGGGGTCTGGTCTGTGGGGAGAGTTTTTGCTTTGAATGGCTGAGTATTATCCAGGCACCACACCAATCCAGGTAAGGCAGTGTTAGTCACCTACTAATGGACATCTGGGCTGTGTCCAATGTCATATAAGATATGTATTTCATGTCTCTTAGGCAAGTTGTTAGGAGTGGCATTTCTGGAGTTCATAGTCGTAAGATATAGCGAGGGAAACATTTTCTCCCAGGCTGAGCTAGTGATGGTGCTTTGGAAAAGGGGAGTTTTGGAAGCTGATGGTATACTGATCCAATTCTTTCTCTCTCGTTGATTTACTCAGTCTTTACTGATTAGTGTGTGTTTTCATATTTCTTTATTCTGTCTTAGAGAAACACGGTTCTGTTTCAGTCTTTCATCAGTGTATGGAGGAACAATGTACCTCCACCATTGTGACTACCTCTGATGACTACCACGGTTGAAGATGAGCCAGAACTGAGCTCCTTAGTGGTCCAGCTTGCAGGAAGGTGTCTGAGGCATCAGGTAAGACTCCTGCCTAGACCCACAAGACCCAGGAGTGGGAGCCGGCAGCTGAGACTGTAAAGAGAGGAAAGCTGAGGAAAGGGAAAGAGCAGATGGAACTGGGAGGTCAGAACAGGGCTGTTAGGAGATTTGAATCTGAAATGTCCCCCATGGTTCATGTCGTGAAGGCTTGGTCCCCAACTGGGTGCTGTAGAAGGCTGTGGAACCTTTGGGCGTTGAGGCCCAGCTGGAGGAAGGTGGTCATCAAGGGCTTCTAGGAGTGATACTCATTTTGCTTTCTTTCCACCATGATGTGAAGAGCTGTCCCCACACTCCAGCTGCCATGATGCTGTCCCCAAACCATGGGACCAAGTGACCTTGGACTGAACCTTCTGAGCCTTAACAACTCTCTCCCCACTTTGTCCTGTTTCTGTCAGGAGCTTTGGTCACAATCATGGACAGAAACTAATCCAAGGATGGTGGCACTGGAGAGAGAACAGGACAGTGCTTTGACCGGCTGTGTGTGTGTGTGTGTGTGTGTGTATGTGGTGCATGTAGAGGCCAGAGGTGCACATCAAGTACCTTCCTCAATCGAGTTCACCTTATTTTTAAGACAGGATCTCACATTGAACCTGGAGCCCACCGATTCAGTAGACTAGCTACCCAGCAAGCGCTAGGGACCTTCTTGTCTCCCCACCTCTGGGATCATAGGCACGTGTCACCATGCCTGGCTTTTATGTGGGATCTTAGCTCAGATCCTATGCCTTCATGAGACTCATTTCCCAGCCCTTTGAGCTTCAGTGTCTCAAGTACACTTGCATGTGGAGATCTGACCTCACTGGGAGGTGATGCGGGAATTATCACCCCCATGCCCCCAGGGGTCCCCTAAGGCACTCAGAGGTAAATCACTTTCCCCAGAATTGCCTCTGACCAACCCAAAACTAGAATATACTTCTGCAAACTTCCAAGCCAGGGCCCCACCAAGCCAGTCTGTTCCACTTGATTGCAGATGCAGCCGTTATTAGAGCTGGTTTCTTAGCAAGTCTCAAGTGTGATATACCTCCTTGCAACCCTTCTGCTTGCAGAGATGTGCTTTCTGGCCCTACCTGTCCATCCCCCTGAAGATGGGCTCACCTCCCAGGGTAATGAGGAAGTGGTCTTTGAATGTGAAGATCTTTTATGGACAGGGAACATTTGGAGGTTCAGAGGTTTTTCTCTCCCTGCGTTCCTCAGAGGATAGACAGCTTAAATGACATAACCAAAAGAATTAACTATGAGTTCAGTGATGTCTGTGCATCTGACCTCAGGTTGTGTGAGAAGCAGAAAAAAATAAAAGTGATAGAAAACTCTCCAGATACCCAGACACCATCTAAGGACAGCTCTCATCCTCACCACAGGTTGCTTTTGACCTCAGTGGAGAAGAGACAAGGCCTCACTGAGACATGGTGGCCTGGGTCCTCCCCACCTCAGGGTCTCTCGACCTTAGATTCCAAGG
>PVHP010016235.1:0-36229 GCA_004024765.1 Zapus hudsonius | reverse complement strand
TTAAGGAAGCAAAGGTGAGGTCAGGAGCCCAGAGAGAGAGAGAGAGAGAGAGAGAGAGAGAGAGAGAGAGAGAGAGAGAGAGAGACAGAGAGAGACTGTAGCTATGCAGATGGAGGAATGGTTAGACTGGACTTGATTAGGATTGAGGGATGTAAACAAACTGCTCTTTGCATTTGATATAGAAACATAAAATTATATATGTATATAAATATAAATATATATATTTCCCCATACTGTAGCAGTTACCTTCTCACGGCTTCATTGCTGGGACAAAACCCTAGGAGAAGCAACCTATGGGAGGAATGGGTTTATTTCAGGCACACAGCTTTGAGAACTTTCATCATGGTGAAGAAAAAAATAGCAGAGCAAGCAGTCAGATGTTACATCTCCACGTGAAGCAGGAAACCTGAGAAAACTGGTCTGAGCACAGCTTGGGATGGACTAATCAACCCCAAGATCCACACCTCCTCCAACAAGACTCTATCTCCCAAAGACTCCACCAACTGGGGACTAAGTACTATGCTTAATCACAAACACTTTAGTTTATGGGGGAGCATTTATATTCAGTGTGTGTGTGTGTGTGTGTGTGTGTGTGTGTGTGTGTGTGTGTGTAATGAGAATAGGAATGAACCTGTCTGAGGGAATTGAATGTAAAGGAATAGCAGAAGGGAAGGGGAGAGAAAGGGGAAGGTACCTGTGGCCAAAGCACGTGATATACTTGCATGCAGCACACTTGTGAAATCCGTCACTATGTACAATGAGTATGTACCAATGAAAATTTTGTACAGTTTTTAAAGAACAAAAAGCTGCTTTGGCTCACCCAGCTCTAAATTAGCCTTGACTTCAGGAAGTTTCAGTAGAGCACTTTCTAGCTTAAGAATCACATGAAGTTATGAAAGATATATCAAAATATTTGCTTAGAGTAAAAGAAAAAAACATACTTAGCAGTTGCAGAATTAGTCATTCACCTAAGGTGGGTGATAATTTATGCTACACTTGTAGTCCAAAGATATGTATATTTATAGCACAATCTATATGTTTTTCCCCAAGGATGAATGAACTGGGTTTGTTGGTTTGTTTCAAGTTTGTTGTGGGCTGGCAGAACATAAGGCTAGGGGGATTAAATTAGATAAACCCTGTGGGAAAGCAATTCATAGAGTATAAACAGAGGTATGAGTGTATTGAGGACTATCTAAAAGATAGCACAGAACAATCACATTGAAGTTAATTTTCAAAACAAAAGAAAGAAAGAAAAAAACCCTCACTCATCTTTAGTTCTGAATATTTTTGAATCATAGAACATTTTTTTTTGGTCAGGAAGCAACAACAACAACAACAACAAAATCCACAGGCACCCTATTCTACTGCTCATTCCTAAGAGGCCAACTCAGACAGGTTCTAGCATCAGATGTTATTTATTTCTCTTACTTCTTTTCAGCACAGAAACATGTTTTTCCAACTCTCTTCTTCCCTACAAGTCATAAACTATGGATGAAACCCACAGATAGACTTCTTTTAGCACAAGTAGAGTTGTAACAATTAAGTGAAAAAATCAAAATTTGAATGGACAGACTTCATCCTAACTACCAGATTTACCAACTCTCAGAGAACGTGATCCATTTCCATGTCACAAAAATGGTTGTCAAATTAGCCTGGAGCCATGGAACAGATGAAAATGGCTGGCTTCCTCACATCTCCCTGCAGGGCACCTGCTCTGTGAGATTCCCACGTATGGGGTTTTCCTGTAGCACAGGTTCACTCATTTCCTCCCCACGATAACTCAGTGAGACCACAAGCCCCAGACCTGGGTGACCTTGCATGCTGTGACAGACACAGCCTGCTTCCTGTGATGATTCTCGGCTCCTGAGTTTGACACTCTAACCTTCACCTAATCAAAATTAGGGCAAAATGAGAATTGAAAGAGACCCATAGGAGGCAAGTCCTGGGTTTCCAGATTTGTGCAGTAACAACAGTGAAACACTCTCTATGCCTTGGGCCCCAGGCCAGCTCCGTCATGTCCTCATTAAGTGTCCACTGGAAGCGATGGCTGGCCCTGACTCCCATGGAAGCCAGCCAAAAAGACAGTCCCACTTAAGAAAATTGGATATGATTTTGCAAAGAGGAAAGCCAACCTTGATGGTGGCATGACAAAGATGTGTGTGGAAGTGCCTAGATCATGAGAGAGACCCAGTGTGGTCCATGAGGGCAAATCCTGAGGGCTTCTAGAAGCCACTCAAGGGCCAGCATTGCTGGCAATTAAGCACCCTCACAAACTAATGTGCAGGGAACACACATCCCTGAAGTCTTTATCTTTGTTGGCAACTTGATATTCTCGAAGAACAGAACTAACACACACAAAAAAAATCAAATAAAAGATACATTTTCATAAATGTTTATCCACTTCATTTTTTTCTCTGACAACACCCCTGGATAATATTGCTACTGTAAATTGACCTCGATAATGGCCAAAAGACAGAAAAAAAGTGTTTTAATACTTCATAATTCTTTCCACTCTGGTTGGGAACACAAAGGCCACTTTGAGACATTGATTTAAATGCTAGGTGCATTCTCTTCAATAATAAAAAAGGACATTAAGCAGAGAGTTTAGGGACTGGAAGGATGGCTCACCAAGTACGAGTGCTTGCCATATAAGTATAGAGAGAGTTTGATTGGCCCTAAGTCAATTCCCCAATATGCACATAAAATTCTGGGCATGATCATGCATGACTATAACTCCAGAACTATGGGAAGAAGAGAGAGGAGAATGGCTGGGGTTCTGGATCAGCTTGTCTAACTGAAATACAGAAGCCTTCAGTGAGAGGTTCAATCTTCCATGTGGACAGGCAATAGAGCTGGGTACCTGACACACTCCTCTGGCCTCTGCATGTATACATACAAGGGATGACCATCACATGCATGTGCCACACTCACACACACCATACCAGCCAGACACACTCCATTAAAACAATCTGAGAGTTTTGTATGTGACTTCTCAGATTCATTGGGATTCTGAAGCTCATCATAAATTAAGATTTTCTTTTGAAATCATGGCATACACCTATCTCAATACTGAGGAGGTGAGACAGAAACACTGTCATGAGTTCATAGTGAGTGATACCTGTCTCAAACCCCCCACCATAAAGTGAAGACTTCTTCCATTTTTCATGTACAGGTCAGGTGCTCAGCTTCTTCTGAGCCTGTTTCCTCACCAACACATAAGGAAAGTGTTAGCCTACCTCTCATGGGCTTCTCTGGAGGCTAAGTGAACTGAAAGCCTACAACACTCTTGGAATCATTGCTGGCCCTATTGGTAAGAGATCGATAAATGTTTGCTGACATCCACTTTCAGATTTAATATTGGCTGTGTTACAATTTTAATGAAAATAGTCAAATGTATTTTATGCCGGCATCTCTAACATCTTAAGTCAATGACAATGATAATGAAGACAGTACATTATTATATTGCCTATTTATATAAACATGCTGGCTCGACATTTTGAAAATCAAAGTACCAAAAATAAGAAGAGGAGGAAGCAGACCAGAGGAGGAAGGAGACAAAGATGGTGGTAGGACCACGAGGAGTCCTTGTGAAGCAGCTACAGACATCACAACTGCCCATCACCCTGGTCTACATCTGGCCAAGATGAGGAGGTGTGAGTCAACAGATGGAGAGCTTGCCTGAGCTACTTAAGCAGCTCTATCAGGCAACTAGTGCAGTCATCTATCCACCACACATGGGGCCAAAGCCTCCATCAGAAACCTGGTCATCCATCTGGCTGTGTCATGCCCCAAGGATGCACATCAGGAAGGGGTGATGGTATGCTGTGTGGCTGTTTGTTTGCTGTTTGGATTACTCCCAAAGGACAGGTAAGAGCACATCCAGATAGCCTAGCCACTGTGCAGTCTAAAGCAACCTACTTCTTCAGTGGATGTGTGGCTGAGGTACCCTCATCCATGAATGCAGCAAGCAGTGACATCAAAGGACCACCTTCCCCTGTGCCTCCCATGGGGACTCCCTCCCCTCTCACAAACAGTGAGTTCTGGAGCCTCATGATCAGTAAACCATTGAAGAAACATGACAGGGTGTATCCCTTTTTAGGGACATCAGGGTGCAACCAAACACAGGGTATGTGGCACAGGAAAGTTCTCTAGCATTTTGGTCACTCTTCTCATGGCTAGTTGTTGGAAACATATCTCCTTATCCACACTGGGACCACTGCTTTACAACTTCCTCTATTCTTCATAGCAAACAAAATTTCCTCTCATTGCATCCGGGAAGAAACTAAGGTTTGCTTTTCTGAGGTTCCATAGCTATTGGGTAACGCAACCTTACCCTTTACCATCAGCACTACCTGACTTTCCTATGGTAAAACGCTGTCTAGTAATATTAGATGTTTATTGTCCTATCTTAGGTATTTCAAACGCAACCATCTCTCCCAGTTCTGGGTGAATACTTTTGTCAACTCTTTCATTAGTAACAGATTACTCAAGGAACAATGGCACACATTCCTATTAGAGTGTGTGTGCATATGTGTGCCTACACATAGCACATAGCAGTAAGTCCTGGCTCTCAATGGTGAGGCCATTTTTATTTTTGTCCTGACCTGGAAGTTTCTGGGAACTTGTCTAAATGTTTAACCCTGGCGTGTGTGTACTGATACCAATAAGAGGGAAGCAGTCAGACCTGATGAGAAACATTCCCTAATACACAGGACAGCCCTGTATAAAAATAAAGAAGAATCAAGATGGAGTGGAGGTTGAGAAGCCCTAAATTACACACATACATAGATCTATATGTAAGTATTTAAAGTGCATTAATGGGGCTGGTGAGATGGCTCAGCGGTTAAGGCACTTGCCTGCAAAGCCTAGTGACCCAGGTTCAATTCCCCAGTACACTTGTAAAGCCAGATGCACAAAGTGGCACATGCATCTGGAGTTCATTTGCAATGGCTAGAGGCCCTGGTGTGCCCATTATCTTTGTCTCTCCTCTCTCTCTTTCTCTCCTTATAAATAAATGAATAAAGTATTTAAAAGTGAACATACTACGTTAAAGAATAATACATGTGTACATGTCAGACATGTTAAATATACAAATATGTACATAAATATGCATCTCTACACATATCTGTGTGTATATAAAGAGCAAAATGGAGAAAAAGAAGGAAAAGATGGAGGAAGATGGTGACAAGCATACATATGTATGTACACACACGTGTGTGTGTGTGTGTGTGTGTGTGTGTGTGTGTGTGTGCATGCGCGTGCAGTGTTGTTTATGCCAGTCCTGTGATGGGACTCATGGTAGGCAGACACTACTCACAATTTATATTCAATGTCCCACATATGTATAATTATATAATCCTTATGTATATCACAACTGTGATTTATAGGTGGATTTGCATAATATAAACTTCAAGGAAAACAGGTTACAGGGCTGAAGAGATGGCTCAGCTGTAAAGGTGCTTGCCTGCAAAGCCTAACAACTTAGGTTCAATTCCCCAGCACCCATGTAAAGCCAGATGCACAAAGTGAATTCACACATCTGGAGTTCCTTTGCAGCAGCTGGAGGCTCTGGTGCACTCGTTCTCTCTATCTCTCTTCTTTCCAGCTATCTCTGCTTGCAAATAAACACATTTAAAAAAAACGTTAAAGATAAAAAGAACAGTTTTCTCTTCATGTAAACCAAAACATTTTGAAGATCCCTCTTACAATGACCCAACCCAAGCCCATTTCCCCAGCCCATATCATACCGGTGTTTACTGTAAACGATGTACATAAGTCATCATCCTTACAACCGCACTTAGGAGCTGAAGGCAGAATATTCCCAGTAGATGTGCTGCTGTGTATAGGCACATGCTTCTCCCAAGGCAGTCTAAGGCACCCAGAGGCAACTTGCCTCCTGCTTGGGCCATGCCCATTACTCAAGCTAATATCATTCCCAGATGATCACCTTATAAAATAAATATTCATTAGCCCCAAGACGGATGTGCCTAAATCCAGCTACCAGGAATGCTATGGAAACCCATGTCAGAGCTGACACAATATGGTTCTTTTTTATTTCTTTCTTCTTTGAAACAGGGTCTCATTGCGCATCTGAACTTGCTATGTAGGCCAACCTAGCTTCATACTAGTTTCACAGCCTGGCCTCAAACTCTAGATATAGCCCAGGCTGGATTCAAAGTCTAGATCCTCCCACCATTACCCACTTCCCCATGCTGAGATTACACCACCTCACCTGGTGATGAATCAGGGATCTAAACAGTCAGTCATGCAGTGTTTGGTTTTTTTTTTTCAAATTCAGGAAGTTCCTGTCTTGGCTCTTTCATGAGCAAAGACAGTGTTAGCCCTGGGGTGTGTGTATTGGGAGCTAAATCTTTATTACCCCACTAACTAATGAATACTGCTTTGCCAACCTAAATCCAGCAACTTCTTTCAAATTCTTAATTTTTCACTGAAACCTACAAGGATGACACATATTTACAGAGGCTGATATGATGACCTGTCACAAAACCTTCATCTCCACAAATGTCCCTCACTTCATTATGGTAAGAGTATTCAGTGGCTTACTTTTATACCATGGTCAAAGCAAGGAGGGACACCTGCTAAGATGATCATCTGGGAAAGTGTGAGCATATATACAATGTCAATCAAAGTCAGAAACTTTGGGGGCATTTATGAATGTGCCAGTAAGTTCGTGTCCATGGGAAAGTGTCCCCAAGTACTCTTTCAACACTGTCATTCTTACATCCTGTTGCAGTCAGCTTTCTCTCATTGCTGCTGCAAAAAGAACCCAAACAAAAGTGGCTTGTGGAGGAATGGGTTTATTTGGCTTACAAACTCCTAGGAAAGCTCCATGATGGTAGGGAAAATGATGGCATGAGCAGAGGGGTGGACATCACCTCTGCCACAACACTGCAAACAGTGGCAGGAAAGTGTGCCAAACACTGGCAAGGGGAAGCTGGCTTATAACCCCCATAAGCCCGCCCCTAACAACAAGCTCCAGGGAGGTTCCAATACCCAATCTGCCATCAGCTGGAGATTGATCACTCAGGACATATTTGTTTGTGGGGGAACCTGGTTCAAACCATGACACACCCTTTCTGGTCCCCCTTTACAGTAGTGGTTGTTACCCTGAGACAGCCTGCACAATTTTGAACCCATTAACTTTTTGACATGGAGGGTGGAGGTGGAATGAAAGAATGAAACATCAAAACAGAAGGACTATTCTGAAAAAGGAGGGGCTTCAGTGGAGTAGGGGCAGAGAAGGAGACAAAGGAGAGCAAAACGGGGGGATACAATCAGGTTATAACACATTCATGTATCAAACTCCTTGAATGAAAAGGATGAAAATAAAGCCCACAACAGTGTACAGGGGAAAAAAAGGAAACTTGGGTTGGAGAGATGGCTCAGCAGTTAAGGCTCTTGCCTCCAGAGCCTAAGGCCCAGGGTTCAATTCCCCAGGACCCACATAAGCCAGACCCACAAAGTGGTGGCCCTGGTGCTCTCTCTCTCTCTCTCTCTCTCTCTCTCTCTCTCTCTCTCTCTTTCTCTCTCTCTCTGCTTGAAAAATGAATACATAAAATATTTAAAATATATATATTATTTAAAAAGGAAACTTTTGGTTCTCTCACTTTTAACGTGTAAAGTGACATCAGTAGCTCAAGACATTTGTCATAAAACTACATCCATACATGGAAATCGACCGAAGCAAAGAACCTCTGTCCTTAACATGTGCTCTGTGTAGCAAGTGGACATTTCTTTCAACAATGCTATCTGCAAAATGGGTGTGGTGGTATGTAAATATTTTATGAATCTTCAGTTTAAGACGATCTTAGACTAGTGCTTGTTTTACAAATGCTCATGGTCCCCATCGGGTCTTGTAGTATCAATAAACATGGTACCAGGGAGTTTCCTGACAATGAAAATATCAATCACCATCCAGCAAATTTTCTCCTTTGACACATTTTAAGTAATCGTTTCAAGTGGTAAGATGAATATAAATGATATTTATTTTATGCCTATCAGCCACATGCACCATATTTTGATCGTAATTGAGTTGCTGCTGATTTAAAGAAAAACACAATGCAATGTTAGCAAGTTCTCATACGCTCACTGCCGAAACCAAAGGTCCAGAAGACGAAAGCATTATCAATTGCAGGGCAAGTATGCAGTCACAACATGATCAGGGTAATGGTTCATCCCAGCAGCCCATTCTCCCTGCTTCCCCCTGCCCTATCTCATAATACAAAAGGGCTCCGACAAGCCACAAAACACTTGCAGAGAACTCACTCCAGCTGATTCCATGATTTTAATTTGTTTGAGCTTGTGTGTGTGTGTGTGTGTGTGTGTGTGTGATATTCGTCTCTCTCTAAATTGCATTTAAACAGTTTAGTGGGGGCAGAGGCTGTACCCATGTACAGAGTGCTTTCCCAGCATGCGGATGGCCCGAGGGTCCATCCCCAGCACCATATAAAGTAGATATGTTAGCCAACAACTATCACAGAGGCAGGAGGAGCAGAAGTTTAAGGTCATCTGCAGCTACATAGTAAGTTGGAGGTCAGCCTAGGCTACATGAGATTCTCTCAAAACAACAGCAGCAAAAAAAAAAATGTTAAATTACAGCATTAGCCATGGACTATGCTTAATATGTAGCACTGGAGCTTTCCTTTGGAAATCTAAAATCTACCACTTGGCTGTTTGCTTTGATTATGGAGAAATTAATTATGAGCAGGTTCGTGTTTAATAGCAACACAGCTTCGGTGACCAACATAGAGCACAGATAGGAAAACATTATAATTACCACAAGGCTGCCGAGTTTAGATAGACTATAGGCAGGATGTGTTTGATCTGAGGAGCTGATGGAACAAGACGACCACAGTCAGGCTAAATCCCTCTCGCCACTAATCAGCTACAGTCCAACCCAGAAAAGCACCCTGCCTAATGAATATTGAGATTGGCTGTCATTAAGAAAGACTGCTCGCAGGAGGGCAAGGAGATGGTGATCAATATTCATGGGGTTCTCACTGCCTCATTGACCAACAGCCTTCAAGTGGAAACCTGGGATGGTGGTAATAAAGCATTCGTTTTTGTGGGGGCTGACATGGGCTGCTACTTAGATTTAAACATTTAAACATTATTTTTTTCTGATCAAGCCCTAATAAATAAATTGCTAGGAAGAAAAACAATAATTTCACCCTTTCCTTTTTCTTCCTTCTTTCTTCCTTCCTCCTTGATCCATTCTTTTCTCCTCCCTTCCTTTTTCCTTCCTTCCTTTCTCCGCCCTTCCTCTTACTTCTTTCCTTCCTCACTCCCTTTCTCTCCTTTTCTTTTTTCCCATCTTTCTCTCAGGCTTCCTTCCTTTCTCTTTTTCCTACATCTCTTCACTTCTTTTATCTCTTCCTTCCCTCTTTCTTTTCTTGTTTCCTTTTTTTTTTCTTTCCCTCTCTTGGTTTTTCAAGATAGGGTTTCATAGTCCAAGCTGTTCTCAATCTCATGATCTTCCTGTCTCAGCCTTCTGAGTAGGCCCCTATATCTATTTAAAGAAGCGTTCTTAAGGTTACAGGAAAGGGTATCATCCTACTTGTACCCTCAAAAGTTTCCTCGTTGCTACTTCAGGCTGCCCATCTACTCAATGAGTGAAAGGAGCCCTTGTCTCTTTGTTAAGCATCCTCCATTCTTTGTGATAGGGTGTCCATAGTCTACCACTGATCATGTGTGATGATACCCACAGTTTAGAAACCAACACCCACCCATGGAAATGATTTACAACTGTGTCTACCTGTCTATTCTTTCCTTCTCATTTGGTTCCACCTCAGATACATACCCTGCTTCTGCCATTGGCTAAGAACCCCACTGGAGGATGGCCAGGCTGACTGACACATTTTGCCAGTCTTGAGATGTTGCTAACTTTCTAGGGGACCCATCCCTCAAGTGGGAAATGACACTCTCACCCTAGAACTTCCTCTGCTTTCTAAGCAATGTCAACATTTTAAAGCACTCTGGAAATATATGACACCAAATGAATGTTTATTATTGGCGCAAGGTCTGGCGATGTGTAGATTTATATGCCTCTCAGAGAACTTTCCCTGCCTCACATTTACCCTGCCCATGATGCATACTCTGCAGAGGAGAATTCCAGCATGGGGCTTTGACTCACCGAGCGAAAACTCATTAGCCATTCCCTTTTTCAGACTGAGGCAGTGGAAATAAATTTCTTGGATCCGAGCTGCAGCTATAAAAGCAAGTCTACAATAGATCTCAGAAAATGGAATTGGAAGATGTCTGTGAATAATTCTTATGGGATATATAAAATTTCTTCCTATTAAGTGCTGAAAAACATCCATGTACCCTAAATGTGCTTTGCTATTTTTTTTTTAAATTGAAAATGAGTTTGAATGTACTCTATTACTTTCTTCTGGTTTCTCTGTTCGGAACAGGTGTGAGGAAAAGATTGGGTCAAACAGCAAGTTCACATTTTTTTTTTGGTTGTTTGGAATAGAAGACATCATCTTTGAGTGCTTAGCTTACCAGGACCCAGGACATATATTTCTTGAGAGTTATCCCTGTTTCTTTGTTGGGAAGGAGGCCTCTATCACAGGTAGAATTTTACCTCATCAGCTTTGAACATCCAAAGGTTGGTCTTGCTAACTTGTAGTTTTGCTGGAAAATCAAGGGAACCATATCCAAGCTGAATCCTTACTGTAACTCATTACACACAACAGCAAAGTGCTGGTAGCCAGCACACTGAGAAACTCTATTTTCCTACGTCAGTGGGGATAACTTTATCTGCCCTAGTAAGCCCTTGCCTCTAGCCTCCAAGGATTCACTGTGGCTTTGCAGCACACCATGACTTGATTGGCTCTGTGACCCACATCTCTGATGAGGAGGGCATTGGACAGGAAGGCATTCTCCTGTGAACAGAGCAGGATGCCATAGAAATACACCAAGCTTCCCACAAAACAGTTTCCACAATGTGCCTTCCATGCACCTTCACAAGGTTGTCTAAGCTTTGTGGAAAATGAACAGTATCGAAATAGAATGAAACACGTTTGCCCTGATTCTCTTAGGAGAGGCAAAGCCAGTCAAGACAGAAATCCGTCCAATGGCTGAACAGCCATAGCTGCTCCTGTAGAGCTGTGATTGACTTTTTGGCTAAGCTAAGCAGAAATGAAGCTAGTGGCCAATTAGTTTTTCCCTTAATAGGACTGTGTTGAGCAAAATAAGCCAGAGAAAGGAATGAAAGGGAAAACTGTCACTTAGTGAATTCCCAGATGTTGTCATTGTCCATGAGACATAAATCATAAATAAAAGAAAGCCTTCAAGTTCAGTGGGTCGCCACCTTCCATGAAGGTCATAGTCCTTTTTGAAATGGCAGAGTATGGAGTAACAGTAGGAAACCCAGCATGAGGACTATAAATGGACCCCCAAATCATTCCACCAATTTGTGCTTTAGGGCAAAACAGACTTTGGAGAATTTCAAGATGATCACTATAATAATTTCCACCCATTGATCTCATTTAACAAGCACTCAGGACTGGCTCTATCCACAGAGCTATGCTCATCACAGATGCCTTTCTGAACAAGGCAGGCCAAGAGCAGGATACATGTCAATGCTGTAAAGTACAAACGGCCACCAGGGTTTTGAAGCAAGGGAGCAGGAATGTCATGGTGGAATATAAGAAAGGCATGGGGTCATTCTTTGAGGAGGTGATTTTTGAGCTGGGATGGAGCCAGCTTAGGAAAGGAGTCAATATAAAATGAGGGAAAAAAGAAGAGGTTAGGAAAGTTCACTTTAGTCAGACTTTCAGGGTTTTATAAGAAAGTGGCTGGAATCAAATTTAAGTGCAAATTTTAGCTAGACAGGAATGCATGCTGAGGATACTCTGAGAAGAGCTCTTGGGTTTCTATTGTAACAATAAAGTAGAAGCAGAAGGGACAGGACCAGTGGATGAAAGCCACTGCAGATATACAATAAAGAGGGATGTTAGCTGTCCTGAATGGTGGAGAGGAGTGAAAGTAAAGCCCTGTGGGTTTCTCGGGACTTGCCAATGGGCACGTGGTAGGTAAGTCCACTAACTAGGATGTGTTTCTATATGAGAAAATATTTCCATGGGCATTACCTACCTGACATTTAACACTTGGCAGGAACTAGATGCCTCATACACATGAGCTTGTTTGACCTTCCCCTCACTCAAAGATATCACCAGTTCCTTTTACAGAAGTGGTGTCTGACTCAAATCTGACACCACCTAAGACCTCATCCCAAGCCTCTTCTAGGCTATTGCTGTTATTAGGTCAGAGACACAGTGAACTCACAAGATCACTGATCTCCACCATCTCAATGTAGTGCCTCAAAAGAAAACCCCAACTCACTAAGCAGACACTCCCAGCCCTTCCTTACAGATGGTGGCAATCAGCACTGCCCTTTCTGTTGAGATGGACTCATCCATTCTTAGCATTTCCTACAAATGGTAACACAGTATGCAACCTTTTGTGTCTGGCTTCTTTTACTTAGGATCTGTATCAATTACTTTCTTATAGCTGGGACAAAGTTCTGGATCACAACCAATTTATGGAAGGAAAAGGATGTAATTTGGTTTCCAATTCCAGAGAATAGAGTCCACCATGAAGTGGAAGGCTTGGCAGGAGCAGAAGCGGGCATCACACTGAATCAGAGTGAGGGAGCAGAGATAGAAAACCACCTGTGGGCAGGGCTGTAAGCACCTCAAAGGTGGCCTCCAGAGACCTACGTCCTCTAGGGGCTCCACCTCAGAAAGGTTCCACCACCTTCCTGAGCAGTGTGTCCACCTGAGGACTCAGTATTAAATCACACAAGCCTATGAGAAAGAGTCCCCATGCAGACCACTACAAGACCACACAGCAGCATATTGCCAATGCCCCCCCCCCCACACGCTGGAGTAGGTGCTGTATCTGCATTCCTTTGCATAACTCCAAGATTTCTGGATCAATCACATTTTGGCTATTTCCAAATTGATGGACAGGTGGGTTGTATCCATCTTTTCACTATTGCCAATAGTACTGCTTTGAATATCCAAATACAGATGTTTTATGGAGTCCCTATTTTCAATTTGTTTAATGTTACCTTCCCAGAAGTAGAATTTCTAGGTCATATGATGAATCTATGTTCAACTAGTGGGAGGAACACTCCCTTGCCTTTAAAAAGTTTGGCTGGGAGCTGAGGACATACGTAGCTCAGTCAGTAAAGTGCTTCCCTCACAGGCATGAGGACCTGAGCACCCATGTAAAATACTGGGCATCCTTATGATCCTAAGAGACACAGAGAAAGGTGGATCCCCGGAGCTTACCAGTCAGCCAATCTAACCTAATTGGTGAGCTCCAGGCTAATGAGAGACCCTCCCTCACAAAAAGGGGATGGCATTTGTTTGTGAGGATAACACTGAATGTTGTCCTCTGACCTTCATACACACACACACACACACACACACACACACACACACACACACTTGGCTGGGATGATTAATGGACAATTAAAATGCTTGCTTTCAGGAAGCCAGGTGGTAAGAAACATAGCTACCATGACTCTACAACTCATTCATGAATGCTTTTACTGAATGACATCCACCTCAGCCATCAACTGCTAGCTCTTCTGATAAAAGACACAAAGTAGCCCAAGTCAAATGTTTCCATATTGCCTAGTATGGATAGTAGAAAAAAACAGAATGGTTCTAGATTCTGGGTTGTTCCATTGGCAGGATGGACATACTGATAACTTCCTTCATGATGCAGATGCCACACTTTATTTTCTATGAGTTCTGAGGATACTTTTCCTGCCGTAGGAAAAGTCCCTGATGATCAGGAGCAAGGGATGTTTCCCAGGTTCCTTAATTAGTGGTGCTGGTGTTGGGACGCAAATCTGGGTCTTCTGCATGCACAGATCCAAGACAAGTGACAGTCTCAGACAATAGGGTGGAACAAGAGCTACTGGATTTAAGAGGAGAGACTTTGGACCGGATCATTAGGAAAGAATCCCATAAGTTTCCTTCTGCAGAAGCAAAAGGTAAAAATAAACTAAGCAACGAGTGTGGAGAGAGCAGACATTCAATGGTGTTCCTTCATGCATTTGGTGCTAGGATGACTAAGTGACCTCAAAGGTCGTCCCTCTTGGTCCTCCATGAAAATTCCATATTTATCATCTGCAATAATGTCCACAAACCAGGTTCAGAAGGAAAACACTAGAAGGTGGTAACTATCTATTCACCTCTGTGGTGGTTTGAATGTGAAATGTCACCTTCCACAATAGCCTCATGGGTTTGTGATGAAGCCTCAGACCCAATCCTCAGCTGGTGGCAATTTGGGAGGTAGAGTCTTGAAGTAGGAGGTGTGTCATTGTGGGTGAGGCTTGAGGTTTATTATTCAGTCTCTACTGGATATTTATTAGCTAGCTTTCTCTTGATGATGCTTCCCAGCTGCGGTGACAAGGTGTGATGTCCAGCCTCTGCCTCTGCCATGCTTTCCCCACCATGCTGAAACTTCCCCTTTGGACTGTAAGCCTATATAAACTCTTTCCTCCCATCAGCTGCTTTTGGTTGGGTGTTTTGTCCTGGAAATGAGAAGGCCACTGCAACAACCTTGTAGCATGCATCAGAATTTTTTATGACTCGATAGCATTCCTACCACCATGTCTTGACTTGCAAATGAACTGACCTTTCCTTCTGGGGCTTTTCTTCCTTGATGGGGGCTGCTTACCAAATCTGCCCTGCAGTCTTAAAGCATTCCTTTATGTGAATCCTTAAGAGAACAAAGCAGATGTTCTTCATAAAATCGAACTTAAGAGCCAGGCAGATAACTAAGTGACCCTCAAAGCTGATATGTTGGACTACAACCAAAGAAGCAGATGCCAAGAAACAGGCCTAACATACTTCAGTGGGGCTATGGGCTTGCTTTGTTCCTCATCCACTAGATCCTTGAGGACAGATACTTTTTTGGTTTCATTTTTGAATATTGACATGGGTGTCTCATTAGATAGCCCAGGCTGGCCTTAAACTCATACCCTTCTGCCTTAGCCTCAGAATGCTAGGATTGTATGTATGTATTACCACTCCTGTATTATGTACAATGTTTTGATTTTTATTTACCACCCAAAAGCATTTCATGGTGACAAGTACGTGACAGACACTAAATTTAAAGAGCAATGGTAGAACAAGTAAATGAATGGTTATGAAACGATAGCAGTTATCTTTCTTTTTATCCTTCCCTTCTTTCTTCTTTTCATTTCTTCCTTCCTCCTTTTCTCTGTTCTGCCTTCCTTCCTCCCTTTTTCTCTTCTTTCTTTCTTCCCCATCTCTTTCTGCTTCCTTCTTTCTTCCCTTGGTGCTCATACTTTCAGACTTCACAGTAATTTTCATGGTCATACTTACTTCCTGAGCTTAGAGTTACCCACATGGGCAAGAGGGAATCACGCCCAGGCTCTCTTTACCCATCTTGTATAGAGCCAGATCTAACACACTGTTACTTTTAAGGCTCATATAAAGAAAGCTGAAGGGCTTCATTTCATTTCTTAAGGAAATCTTGGCCATTTCAGGATATTCATCTACAGGAGGAGAGAGCAGCATGTCTTGGTAAAGTACTCGGGTGCCTTGCCGAAGATTGCAGTGAATTATTGGGACGCTGCGAAGTTTCAGATGGATGTTCCATGAAGCATGAAAGGACGAGAAACAGTGTTCCCTTCTTATGTTTAAATTACTTTGCTTCAGACTTGACTACTTTTTCTGACCTTTAAGAGTGTTTCCTTCTTTATATTTCTCCTTGAATCTCTTAACCATTTTTTAAAATAGTCTAGTGACATATCATCCACGTGACTCTTGTGGGGCCGGCTGCTCGCAGTGTTTCAAGCACACTTGACCCTTCCTATAAAGCCTGTGATATTATTATGCTCTCTGCCCCAATCCATCCATCTTCCTCTGGCTCTTGCAGTTCTATAGATTTTAGGAAGCCCCAGATCTGTGAAACACTCCTCATTTTCAACTGAGCCCAAGAGTTAGGACTTGAGGGTTTCCATTTGTCTTCCACTTCCCTCCCGGAGTGAATTACACCAGCGGAACTTGGTTAGATCTCTGCTCATTTCAATTTGGGGTTAAGGTTCTTCAGGCCATTCTGCATGGTCTTTGACTGGGGGAAGCAGGAAAGACAGCCAGTAAGATGTAGAGAGGAAAGGACTCTGGGAATTTTTCTAGCTCGAGTTCTGTCCCAGGGTTCTACTGATATACTGCTGTATGGCTTTGGAAATACTATTTAACCTCTCTGGGTTTTCAGTTTCTCAGCCTGTAAAATTTGGTCAACGCTACCTACCTGGATAATTGGCTGAGAACCACAGGGGGAGTCTCTAAAAGCGCCACAATGGTGATGATTTAGGGCTTCATTATACAACCCTGGACTGGACTTATTACTGATAATGATACTTGGGATATGTGTAGGAAGAGGAAATGGAAAGGGGTCCTTGATTTCCCTTTTGAACTGTAAGCCTGAAATAAACCCTTTCTCCCATCAGCTGCTTATTGTAACACATGAATTACAATTTCAGTAACTTTCCTATTTTACCTCAGGGATGAATACAGCCTCCCACGACCAGGAGGTTGTTCATTCATCCATCTGACCGATATTTATTGGGAATATCCATGGTATTGGAGCAAAGCCAAACCTGGCACCTGCTCTCCAGGAAGTCACTTCTATTCTCAGTAGTAGTGAGTTCTCAACCAGGAAAATTTGCCCCCAGTGAACATTAGGGTATATATCGGGTGCTATTTGGGCTGTCAGAATCTGGGGAGATGATTCTATCAGGATCTAGTGGGCACACGTTTGGTGGGAGGAGGACTACTAAGTATCTTATGGTACATATGACACTCCCCTATGGCTAGCGATGTGACATTCCTACACCTACCAGCTGCCTAGCATGGAGATACTCTGCTAGAAGGGAAAGGATAAGAATATGAGCAACTTTATCATTAAGGCAAGAAGTAAATCCAGGCAAGATAAAGTTCACCAGAGCTGTGTGCTCTCCCTGACACTGAGAGATGCTTCTGACAGAGGAAGAAAGAAACTCCTGGGTATTTCAGCAAGATCCAAACACCTGCAGAGGGTGTCTCTCCATTCCCTGCTCATCTGACCCACTACTAGTGAGCATGCTGGTGTGAGCATCTGGCTTCCCTGCCTTTTCATGTCACTCAATGCTTTGGACTCCCTAAGCCCCCTCCGCACCCCCTAGGAATTCTACTGCTTTTGAATTGCTGGAGAAAGAACACTTCAATACAGATAGCTAGATAAATAATCCTGAATAAAATTGCATATTTTTAGATGCTTTATTAATACACTTGGGCAGAGAGCATGCTAAAACTTTCTTGTGGTGAGGTGGGAGAGCAGAAAGAAGCAAAGACATGGCAGATCATTGTCTCTGTGCTTGAGTGTGATACACAGGGGAGTGACGGAGATATAGCAGTGTGGGCACATGGTATAGTCTGCAGCAGTGGGTGAGGGAAGACAGACTGACACATGGCATCAGCTGTCACGCATGTCTCCAGGACCAAAAAGATCCTGTAAATAACCAAAGCTGACCAGGCAGCAACTTTGGGGGAAATAAAGAAAGCCTCCATTGCCAGGGGGGACAGTCACATCTCAATCTCAGCTATTCATTCCTTGGAGAGATGGGCAGAAGCTAGGCATTCATAGTTTCTAGAACAAGCTGATTTATGTAGGCTATATGAGCAACTGTCTCAGAATGTCTGCATGTCACAAAGCCCGTTTGTCTGACGGAGCCTCCATTTTGTCAGCTCTGACTTAGATTTTACTTTGACGATATAATTTGCTCACTAATATTATTTTGTGGTGCTATGGATTGAGCTTGTAAGAAATATGAGACAGTGGATTGTAGAAATGACTCTATGGTTAAATACACTTGCTTATAAAGACTGTTGGCCTAGGTTCAATTCCCCAGTACCCACATAAAGCCAGATGCACAAAGTGGTATATGTGTCTGACATTCATTTGCAATGGTAACAGGCCCTGGTATACCTACAGTCTGTATGCCTATCTCCCTCTCTCATAAATAAATAAAAAATATTAAAGAACTATGAGAGGTCTGCTCTCTTTTCTGTCAAAGGGTTAAAACGATAGAGAAACTCAATTCTAGAAGGATGGCATTTTGTGGGAAGTCCTCCCTTCCTGAGTCAGCCTTCCCTGAGGCCAAAAGAGTTAACAATCCTTGAGACCAAAGCTTCTATTTCTGCATTTGGTGAAAGGTCTGCAAAGTTTCCATTCCTGGAAACTGAACCATTTTGTATTTTAGTCGATTGCGCAAGAGCATGAGGTCGAGCTCTGAGTAATCAGAGTGAGACACAAGACCCTTGTGTTAAAACACAGCAGACTTCCTGCTGGATCTGCTGGGCTGTCTGGATTCTGCTGCTATGTACCCTTCTGCATAAATAAGCATTGTTTTGTCACTATACATTGTGAGATTATTCTCATACCTCAGATGCATTTCTCTTTATAAAAAAGTCTATTTAATTTATTTGCAAGTAGAGAGATAGAGAGAGAGAAGAGAGACAGAGAATGGCTCCTAGTACTGCAAACAAACCTCGGATGCATGTGTCACTTTTGCATCTAGCTTTATGTGGGTACTGGGGAACTGAACCTGGGTCATTAGGCTTTGAAGGCAAATGCCTTAACCACTGAGCCATTTCTCCAGACCCCCAGACTCATTTCTAACAAACCCACAGCCACACACATACCATATACCCTCAGTTGTTTGGATGAGGGCTTCAGGGCTTTTTGAGACAGTGTCCCAAGAAATTGCTACTTGGACACATTCTATACACCAGACAGGCTGTGAACTTATACTCCTCCTGCCTCAGTCTCCCTCTCAAGTAGCTAGGATGACAGAGCATGTTCATGAAGAACCTGTGAGGATACAAGGATCCAAGGTGCTATGAAATGTTTAAAAAGGCATGTGGCATACACCCATCAGAGGGAAGATTTGAACCCAGGAAGAAAAAGAGCAAGGCAGCACCCAGTGCACACTCCACAGCTCCCTCTGTCTCTGACTTCCTTGGGCCCTATTATCAAGAGAGTTTTAGCTTGCATTGGGTTGTCACTCCCCTGCGCTGTCAACTTTTCAAGGGGGACACTTCATTTTGACAAAGCCCTGAGGTTCCATATGCCCTTACAGCTCAGAGAGGATGAAGGAGAAAGCCCTCATTGCTGAAGAATGTATTCATAATTGTGGTTGATAGAGAGACTACCTACACAGCCAGCACAGTACTCTACAAACATGGCCTGTTTGCCTGTCAAGCACAGTGTTAGATCTTTAATTGCTCGGGCTCTCGTTGCACTCGTGCAAAATAAAAACTGAGAACAACTAAAGATCTGAGTTTCTTTGTGCACCGCCTACCCCTTGGTGTGGCCATTTCTGTGGCATTGCTCACTTCCAGCTGGGTTTTTTGAAATAAGTAATCTCTCTCTCCCTATCTCTCTCTTTCTCTTTCTCACTTTCTCACTCTCTCTCTCTCTCTGAAATATTCTCCAGTTCCTTCCCTAGTATCAGCTTGAAGGAATGACACAGAGTATTTGAAACTTGGCTTCTCATCTTCATGAGGAAGTTTTAAATGACTGACAGGTTGGTTAATAACAGTGAAAATGAAACGCCGCCTCTTTCCTTTTTCCAACACAGAAGCAAATTGAGACGGGGAAGCTTGCTTTATGCCGTTGCATTTTGCCCATTTTGAAGTTGGACATGTTGAGATGCCAGCTCTGATGGTTCTGTGAAGATGAGGGGTACTCCCCTGAGGAGAGATCAATGTCTTAGTCCTCAGCAACTTCACTCTTTCTGATTATACTGCTGAGAGACAGGGGCCATGTTGTAGTCAGCCATGCGCCACTGGGATGAATCTCCAAACCAGGGAGAATTTTGGGGAGGAAGATATTTATTGAACAGATCCAGGGAAAGTTAAGGAAAGGCTGGCTCCCTTTCACAGAAGCAAGCAGAGACAGAAGCCCACCACCAGTACCTCAAGCAAGCAAGCACATTCTAAACTAGCAAACAAGAGGAACTCCAGGCTTGAGCTCAGACTGCTTTTTGCATATGTATAGCTAGAATTCCAGACCCACCCCAGAAACACCTTAGGGCTGAACCCTAGGATCTGGCCAAGGTGACACACCTCCTCCAGCTAGAATTGGCTGGAGACAGTTAACAATTTAATAAACACAGTTATAATAAATTATATTCGGGGACATTATTCAAACTACCACAGGCCATCACAGCAGAATAGCAGACTTTCATGGACACAGAATCACCGAAATACTGAAGAACTTTTAAAAGTGTGTGTAGGGTGGCCAAGGACAAATTATAAAGAAAAGAGCTAGAAAAGTGAGACTTTTTACTTTATAATTAGCCACATTGCCTTCTGAGATGCACCTGCTGGCTTGGGAGCCCTTATCCTTACAATGTAAATGATTTCTTAAGCCCTGCCCCTGCCCCTGCCCCTCCCCTCCGCGGTCCATCAAAATATAAGAAACCAAGCATATCTCATCAAAACTGAGGTAGTCACATCCACTCTGGTCTCATCTCAAAGAACAGATAAATAAACACTTGACAGAAAGGTAGCCCACCTGATAGACCCAGGTGCTCTTCTTCAAAGGTGGAGAATAAAGGAAGTTGTTCCTTTCTCAAAGGTGGTTCTCTCAAATGCAAATGCACGGAGATTTCTTGAGCATTCACTCAATGAGAGAAGTGTGGTGGGGACAACAGACAGAAAGAAGCATGGGCTCTTCAATAGGTCCCCAACACAAAGGATCATGGGATAGTAAGGTGACTATTCAAACTTCAGGTTCTGAGGTCACCCTGATTTGTGAAAGGTCAGAAAATGTCCTGCAGACTAAACTTGAGGGTGGCATCCAAAATGACTCTGAGGCCCTTATAGGAGTCACCTGCCTGTCTTTTCACGGCAGATAATTGCAAAGTCAAGGGACAGATCTAGGCTGCGGGGAGGATGAAGCCATGCTCTGCATAACAGCACACAGGGCATCATCTTCCAGGAGATTCCTAGGGCAAGAGCATCATCAAAGTAGATATAGGAGGAAAAAGAAGAAAGCTGGTTAAATTTCAGAAAGAGGTTTAGGGCAGCACCACACTGATGCCAACATGGAGTCCCATGATACTGAGGAACAATAGATTAAGCCCTGGGCCTCTAGGAAGGTTGTATTCTGTGAATAATACTCAGTTTGAACATGGGATCAAAACTGGTAGGAGTGGCACCCCAGAGTTGGATGGATCTTGAGTTATGTTTCTCCCAGTCACATCAGAGTAAGCTCTCAACCAAGGATGAAAATCCCCCTCCTCTCTCTCTCTGTCTCTCTCTCTCTGTCTCTCTCTCTCTCTCTTGATAATTGAATTCTCTGAGGTTAAATATGTGAATCCAGTTTAGTGCCACTATTGCACAGATGAGCATTTCTTGACTTGCTGGTCTCTTCCATACAACCATGTGTTCAGCATTCTTGTGACAACTGTCTGCATTATGTATCAGTGGTCTCTGTAATCAACAGCTTACTGATTGGTTAAGAGATCCGCTTAGTGACAAGGAACCCTTAACTGGAACTTGGATCCATGGCAAAATCCTATGGGGACCAAGATCTCGAGGCCCTAGGAGAAATTCCCTCTACCAGAGAGCTACAAGAGGCTACACCCATTAGGAGCGAGCCAAAATAGCAATGTTGTCTCATTTAACCTATATTGATCTCACTCTCCAATGGAGATTCTGTTTGTATTTTTCAGAAGGTAGTGAGAGAGCTGGGTATAACTCAATTCCCCCAACAAGACATGGGATGATGGATGACATCCTGGTAGGAATCAAGCCACACCTAGCCTTTACACAGGGCCCAAATGAGATCTATGAGAAAATGAGACAAACAGGAGACCAATCGCCACAAGTTTGATAAGCCATGAAAGGTCAATGGAGATAGACACCGATACCCAATACAACCCAGGGCAAAGATCCAGAGATACTTAAGATCTCAACAATAAAGCAGACTTAAAACTCACCCACTATGACTCAGGGAACTGAGTGGAAGAGGGGGCAGATAGAATCTAAGAGCCATGGTGGGGGGAGACTATCCAAAGACATTGCCCCCTTTCAGCAACAATACACAAGGGGGAAGAAAAAAAACAAGAGAACTGGCTACCTCTGGTGCAGGTCATACCCCTTATCCTATGGACAGATCCAGTAACTGCACCAAGGAAGGACCCCAGTGGATAGGGAACAGAGAGGAGGGAAACGGGGACACATTCACAAGATTTGATCATACAATGGATATACTTATTCATAATAAAGATACATAAAAATAAATATGTGTATCCTTCAGCTTTTGTGGTAGGTACTCCACGTTTTAAATGCAGCCTTAATTGAACCAGATATACCATATTAGCAAAAACAAAATAAACAAAAACAAACTAACAACAACAAAAAAAACCCTCCCAGAATTTAGATGACTAAAATGTCCTAAAGAAGCTACTGAATGCTCTTGTTTGCTATTTTTAAAAAATATATATTTATTGTCCATAATGAGTTACATTACTTAGTGGGCAAACAATGAGTTGTTATCCCAAATTCCCCAATTCCCCCCCTCCCCATCCCTGATCAGTTGGATATCCTCCTCCACGGGCTGTCTGTATTAGTCCTTGTGGCAAGGGATCCTGGATGTCCTAGTACTTAGCCCGTTTCTCCTGGCCCAAGTGTGTTGTTACTGAGGGGTGCCATGCCTCTGGACAGTCTTTCTCTGTCACCAGGAAGCCTCCTTTCACAATGTGCCTGCTCTTACAGAAACGACTAGAGCTTCTTTAGTGGAAGGTCATGTTTGCATCTTAGGAACATAGAAGAAGAAGAATTAAATTATCCATCTGGCTTTTTCAAAGGAATGGAATGGTTCCAACAGCACTGTGTTTCCATGATGTATTCAGGGCATGAATGGCGGAGAAGCTAGCTCCACTTTGGATTTGACAAAAACTCTACCATGTGTGAAAATCCACCTCTCCTTACCTTATTCTTTCCGGAGCAGCTGCATCTCGTGTTTCCTAGGCACTAAAAAACTCCTAGTCGATCCTATTTTTTTCCAACTGTTTATTACATCCTTTACCATCCCTACCAGTAACTTTCACGGGAAAACTACATTTATAAATGAGTATGGATGCAGAGGCCGGCGGGTTCCCCTTTCCCCAAAAATTTCTAACTACACTCATCAATTACTTGTAACAGAGCCTTGTGTTGGCTTGTTTACCCACCATCCTTCCTGAGTTATGCAGCTCGATCTTGTGGCTCATTAAAAGATTTTCTATTTATTTGCTGTGTGTTACAGTCCTTAAGTTTGGTACAACATGCCAAAAGAAAGCCCATTTTCCTTTTCCCTGTGGTGTTAATTGGTAGAGCAGCCTGCCTGCCTCTTCATTAATTATGTCAATGCGTATGAAACTCCCATTTTCATGGGGGTGAATTAACAAGGCTTCTCTGAACAGGGCTGACAAAAAGCCAGCCAGGCTGCCTGCAATGAGGGGGATAATGAAGACTGTTGGTGGTCAACACCACGTTCATTTGCACATGCTTCCTTTGTGTGGCCTCCACTCCTTCTCTCCCCCTTTTCTTGTGGCCGCCAGCAGTTTTGCTAAAGCAGTCAAGCCCACTCTGCTAGGGACAGTCTGCCTTAACCATAGAGAGAAGGCTGGGTTCCATATTGTAACTGCACTGGACAGGGGGAGGTGCCCAGGGGTGGGACCACCAAAATCAGCAGTGACTTCCGCACCCCTGCAGAGAAAGTGAATAAAGAAAGAAAAGCCCTGCTGCAAACTCGTGCTTATCACTCTGAGGGACATTGCCAAAGACTCACAGTTAGAAGTAACACACGAATGCACACACACACACACACACACACACACACACACACACACACACACAGAGAGAGAGAGAGAGAGAGAGGCACACATGCACTCTCAAATACACAGCATCACTCTAAACCTCAATCCAAATTCTATTTTATGGTTAACAAAATTCTTCAGGTTTTATTCCAGAGTAGGGTATAGCTCAGTGGTAGAGCATTTGCCTTGCCTAGCATATTCAAGGCTCTGGATTCCACATATATATATATATATATATATATATATATATATATATATATATATATATATATATATATGAAAGGTATTTTTCCTTGATTTTCTGTTCAGCCACAAGAGTGACACCTGACCCATGTATCACACACACCCCCCCCCAAGCATTCTTCCATCTGTTTGCACTCTCTGTCTGTCTGGGATCAGCAGGTTCATCTGTCTCTCTTGCTCTCTCAGGATCTCTGTGTCGTGAGACACACATGAGAAGAAGGAAATGAGAATACTGACAGCGGCAAGTCCTTGCATTGTGGCCACCATCTATAGCTTTGAAAAGAGAAGGGAGGGAGATGCAGAATGAGGAAGAAAAAGAATGCATAAAGTTTAAACTACAATAATGGAATGCAAGTGACCAACTCTGGGACTAACAAACCAGACAGCTGGGGCACGATGAAGGCTGGACCAGAGAGGTGGTGGAAATGGGGAATGTGAAAGGCTCAGCATGACACAGTGATGCATTAGATGGACGGATGGTTCATGATGTCTCCGAGGGACGGGGGAATGAAGAGTCTGTGGAGGTGCTAAGCCAAAGGAGGTCTCTGTAGAGAAAGGTATTTGCTAGAGGAAATCATTGTATCACTGTAAAGACCTCCTTCACCATCATGCAGACTACATGTATCCCCAGCTCTACTTTACAGAAAACAAACAGGGAAAAGTAGAGAGGAACACAGCTCCTTGATTCAACAAAGGCTCTGCTTCATTAGAAACTTATATTGTTGAGACACATGGTCAGGAAGCAAGAAAATAAGGTAGGAAGGAAAAGAATCCAAAACAGAAACAAAATCCCTGTGGTAAACTCAGAAACTTCCAGAAAGGATCTAGTTTTAGGCAAAGAAGAAATGTCAAATTGGTTCCCACTTTTTCTATCAGGACAGTGGACTGAATCCTGAGTTTCATGGTGCAAACTTAGAATATTTTACTTTGTAAGCAATTTCTACTTCAGAATCCCTGCATGCCCTGTACCTTGCGAAGCTCTGTAGCCATCTTTGAGTTCATTCCCCTAGTTCAGGGCAGGCCATCTTTTAACTCTCACTTATCAGTGAAGTCTATAAAGAAAAAACTGGGCTTGGCATTAAATAGACTGCAGTCCATTGATGACTCGATCCTTGACACATGGTGACATGCACAAATGTGTCATGGTCAAGTGAAGCCCCAGCTCTTTCCTCTGAGAATAACTGAGAGCAAGACTTGGACAATGCAATGAAGTGAGATGGCCCACAGAAAGAGCCCTCTTCAGTGCCTGGCACATGGCTGGCTGTTGACAGTGGATTGGATGGTTAACATATATATAAAATAGCTTCTTGCATTACTGCAGTTTGCTTGTTGGCCAGAGCAATCCTTAGAGTATTAGAAAAACCACATCACAAGTCTGCTCAACTCTGATCAAGCTGCTGAAATCTCATCCATGGAGCCCCAGTCAGTTACTTTCTCATTGATGTGAACCAATACCTGACCTTAAGCAATTGGAAGAAGAACTGAGTTCATTTTCCACCGATAGTTTTGAAGGGAAGTTTCCTGGTGGGAAGTCGTGATGGCAGGAGTGAGAGCTGAGCAGATCACATTGCTAAGCAGAAGACAGAGAGTAACTAGGAAGTGGGGCTGGACTATGCAACCTCAATGCCTGCCCTCAGTGATCAGCTTCCTCCAGCAAGGCTCCATCTCCTAACCATTCCACCACCTTCCCAGTGGGGAACCACGCATTCAAACCACAACAGAGCCCATTGTGAGAATCTTAAATACAGACAGTGGTGTTCAACTCTGGCTACCCGTGGTGTAGGGACCTTGAACAGAACACACCTGACTAATGTTGCTTTTAATTAGTGTGAGGTTGGACTCAGAGAACACTACTTTTAAGGTATCCCAGGAAATTTTATTATGCAACTCAAATGGAGAACCATTGGGGGTCCAAAGGAAGTGATGTCCCCTCACCTCTACCCAAGAGGCATGTATTGGGGTGGCAGGGCCTCTGCTATCTGTTTGTTCAATACCCACACACTCCTGTTTCATTGAGACAGAGTCTTGTTCTGTAGCCCAGGCTTGTCTGGAATTCACTAAGAAGCCCAGGTTAGGCTCAAAATTAAAACACTTTTCTTGCCTCAGCCTTCTGAGTTCTGAGATTATAGCAGTGAACCACCACGCCCAGCTCATTTTGCTTTTGTGAGACAGCCATATTGTGTAGCCCTACTTAGTCTGGAACTAGCTGCATAGCATAGGCTGGTCTGGGATTCTCAACTTCCTGAGCTCTGTGATTATGGATGGGGGGCCACCACACCTGGCTTACCATCAACTCATCAGCCTTCTTTGTCACATCTTGACAGGCCATCTGGCCTGGTGGCTCTCAGTTTTCTATGCCCATCTATAAAGGCAGGGGTAGACATAATCAGTCCAGTTTTGCAGTATTGTTGGGATTATCAAATGAAACCCTCTATGTAATGCTTATCAACATGAGTATCGCGATAGCTCAATATGAGGTCATAGGTAAGCACAAGGGCTCTTATTATGATAACATAGGCACCACCATCATTACCTTACCGCCTGACCTATAATGCTCAAGACATACATTCAAATAGTGAGGCTAGCTCATTTTTCATCTGCCTTTTTTAAAAGAAGCTGGTAAGTATGAGTTTGAGTGCCAGAATTCTCAGCCATCTAGGGGCATGAAAATATTCTGTTTGGATATAATGCCACCACCCCTCCCAGTGTCCCAACACCCATGATTCTGGTTCCATGGGATGGAAGGGATTGAAGTTGTGGTCTGGTAGCGTACATCCCACAGATCCCAGTGATGCTGGAAAACTCCTCTAATGAGCTCCCAGGTTTCACAGTTTGTTCACCTGAAGTATGTTCATTCAATTAAACCAGTGAAAGAATGGGTTCCCAATCAAAGAGATGCTCTGTGGTAGACATTAAACACACGGGCCTTTCATGACAGCCAAGCAAATACTTTTACCCTGAGTAGTGGACTGTCCCTGTGTGGAACAGGAGCAAAAAGGTTGCCTACAAAGGTGGTCCTGGTGATAGAAAACTCAGGTGCATCTGTTTCTTTTTCCTCTGTTCCTTTTACTTGACCCTGAGTGATAAGTGTCGTAGGGTCTGCCCCAAGCATCCCTTGATTGCTACCCACACAGGTTAATCACAGTGGCTGTCTCTAGATGCATCCTTCTTGTTGGGCTGTCAAACATCATCCATAAATCATCACTGTCCTGCCTTGTCCAAAGCATCCCAGCTCCTGTGTTTCCAGAAAGAGACACTCAGCCAGGCTAGGTGGGTTATTTGGGGTGGTTTGGATGGGGGTGAGAAGGGGTGGGCAGAAGAGAGGAGGGGTGAGAGCGAAAGGCAATTTATGGTGCCTGTGGGTAGCTGACTTCCCCCCACTGGCTCTTTCTAATTTTATTTTGCTTGCATTTATATTAGGAAACACTGAAACCACTTCATGCTAGGGTGCAGGGTGTACCAGGAGGCTGTGAAGGTTTAGAGCAGCTTACAGTGAGCCCCTCTGAGGCTTCCTGCAGCAGGCCTCCAGCCACCTAGCAAAACAGCCTGGGTGACTGTGAGGACCCCCACCCCCACCCCCAGTGCATGGAATAGAGTTACTTTGGTTCTTGCTCTTTTTTTCCTGGAAATGGAGCTCTGCCCTTACTTACTGGTGTGGCTCTAAATTCCAGCAATATTCTCTTCTCTTGTGTAAGATTCAAGGAGTCGTGTGTGTGTGTGTGTGTGTGTGTGTGTGTGTGTGTGTGTGTGTTGGGGAGGTTTACTGTATATTCCTAAGGTATACTACAAGTTTTATTGTATTTATGTGAATATACATATATGTCAATGTTACTGTACTCAAGCAAATTAACATAGACACTATTTTATATAGTTGTATTTCTTTGTTTCTCATCTTTCTATGGAAATAGTACTTAAAATCCACCATCTTGGCCAGTATATAGTGCAATATCATTAATTATATTCCTCATGATGTACACTAGATTTTAGACTTATTCATACCCAGGCCTACTTTTTAATCCCATGTGACTTTGAACAGACAGATTACTTAAGTTCCCAAAATGCCTTCTATATGTGAAGAGAGTGAGACTTGAGATTAAAAATGCTGTGAGCCAGAAAAGGCATGTAACAATTTTAGCGATGTGCCTGAGAACATCTAAGAGCCAAAGAAATAGTGGTAGGAACTGTCATCTTCATCAGTGCCCTATGATGGTTGTCGTGATGTCCTCACTTGGTTAGACTACTTCATTTCCCCACTAATATGTGTGCTAGTGCGTGTGTAAATGTGTGTGTTTGTGTGTGTGGGTGTTGGTGCATGATCTGAGCAGAAGCCTGCTCACCTGTGCGTACATGTGTGTAAAGACCAGAGGACAATCTTAAATGTCCTCCTCAGGGATGCTATCACTTCTTTCTAAGATAGGGTCTCCCTTGCCTGGAGATCAATCATTAGGCTAGACTTGCTGGCCAGTGAGCCCCAGGATGGTCCTGTATCTGCCTCTTCAGTACTAGGATTACAGGTGTTTATGGCCATGCTTGATATTTAAGTGGGTACCAGGTACCAACTCATGTTGTCCTGCTTAAAAGGCAAGCACTTCACAAGCGGAACTATCACCCCAGTCCCCCTTAATTTAGTTTTAATAAATCTCTGTTTGGGCAGCCTTATGCTTTTGAGTTCTCTCCATCATTTGTGTGAGCCTGGTGGAGAGGGGATTCATGTTTCTTGGAAGGGACACAGGTGACATAATAAGAGGCATGTTCTGTCTGGTCAGAAACGTGCATAGCTGACCAAGCTGAAACTGGTGAAATGAAGGGTAGAAGTGCGTACAAGGGACCACCATAAAACGTCATGTGAGATGCAATAAACATGGAAATGGGCAGCAGTGGAAGACTCGGAGGTAATGAAGACGCCTTCGAAAGAGTATCCAGTGCACACGACTTGCCCATCAGGTAAGAAAGAGATGCCACGATGATGGATGAGGTTATTTGAAGACTCAGCTCCCTGCTCTACAAAAGCACCTGGATATCTGTATGGCATTTCCATGAAGCCCTTGAACATGCCAGGATGAATCATGAGGTGACTGTGAGCTGCAAAGGGCCATGAAGCCCTGTGCCCTGTAAGTAGTGCTCCCATTAAAACAGGCACGGCCCATGACAATCGGGAGAAGTAAACTAGTATTTCATCTGGAGGTAGTTTCTCTAGCATCCTTGTTTTTCTCTGATAAGAAGGTCTGACGGTTTATAAATTGCAACCTTAAAAAGTACAAAGAAATGGTCATGTTCCATATGTCTCTAGGTGAAAATGGCCCCCTTTCAAAATCTTTCATGGCATAGTTCTTCTTGGCTGGGGACTGGGAATTCAGTTACTGGGGAGTCTCATAATAAATGTTGTGGGCATGTGTTTGCCACTTCACAAATCCTCACTCTGCGCTTGACAGGAATCCAAGATCACCTTTTAAAGCTAATCTAACTGAAGGCTAAGACAGCGTTCTTAGCACTCCACTCCGGCACAATCTGACTGACAATAAAATCAGCTTTTATCCATTATGATTGGCAGGAGGTTAAAATGCTGTAGGCTACTCACTTTTGAGGGCTTGCAAGTTTCTTTCTTACACAAAATACACAGAAGTAAATATCCTAATTCCTTTAAAAAAAAAAAAAAAAACACTTGCAGTATCTTTAGAGGGGTCTACGTCACTTAGGTGCCTAAGAATTTTCAAGTACATCTTATGTCCTCTGACCTCAAAACTCCTACCTACTCATCATTCTTAGCCACACCCTTGCTGAGCAAGAACAAAATGCCTTCTGATAAAGCCATCCTCCTAGACATTATGGCTAGTTCTGGAGATGGCTCGGTGTTGCTCAGGCATAAAAGGCCTGAGTTCTATTGCCAACACCCATGTAAGAAGCCACACATGCCACACACTCCTGTAACCCCAGCACTGAGGGGAGAGGACATAGGAGGTTCTTTGGTGCTCTAAGTCTAACTGAAACATTGTGACTACAGCCAGAGGGAATTGTCACAGGGAAATAAGGAATAAGAATGAGTGGGGACAGCTGGTGTCCTCCTCCTCTGACTAGATGTGCATGGAGTGTCAGCATCTGAGCCCACATGCACATTGAAAAATAATATAAAATTTTAAAGCTGTTTTATCTCATAGGTTTCTTCACAAACATAATTAATCTATTCCTATTGACTTACTTGGATAATAAGTATTATTCTGCAAAAGGTATTATTTTTCCAAATTAACCCAGGAGTTAAGCACTTACTTCAATCTGCTAAACATTTGATTGAGTTCTTAATGCTAGTTTAAAGTAAGATATTCTACTCTAAACTGAGTGACCAAAAACCACAGCTATAAATTCCTGTCACTATCCCCGTCTCTTGCTTTTGGGTAAAAAGCCAGGTAGCCTTACACATCTTGCCTAGGTCTAGTCTTGCAGACATACACAATTTGCCCCAGGAAGGAACTGCTGGCATCCATGCCACTCTTGGAGAAAATCATTGATCTTTTTATTAATCTTTGACTTTTTGCTCACCAACAAAGACAGGCTGAATGAAAGGTTTATGGCAATGCCACTCAGGACCAGAAAGATATGGGAAATCCAGTTTCCAGCTCAATCGCATGGTATTGATGCAGAAGGCAGGACAGAAACATGGTGGGTGCAAAGGCTATGTCACAAGCTCAGTGTTTCTCTCCAAATGGTTTTAGCTAATTGGAGTTTTCCCAAAGAACGGCCTTGCCAAGATTCACCCTTCTCAGTTTTCTCTCCATCTCTCAGCCTCTATCATAACATTGGGCAAGGGGATGGGGTAGGAGAAAAGCAGAAAAGGGGAAGATTAAACATCCTACATTCTAGTTCAATGGAAGCTGCATTAATCCCACCCCCCCCCCATCTGTGAGAGAAAGAGAGAGAGAGAAAAGTTGAGACAAAGAGAGGATTAAGAGAGGAGTAGAGAAGAAGCAGGGAAAGAGAGAAGAGAAAAGAAAAGGGAGTTAAGATGAAGTCACCCAATGTAAAAGAAAAGGAATTTAGGCTCTGTAAGTGCATGGTGCC
Source organism: Zapus hudsonius (assembly GCA_004024765.1). Lineage (NCBI taxonomy): Eukaryota > Metazoa > Chordata > Mammalia > Rodentia > Dipodidae > Zapus > Zapus hudsonius. The sequence continues at coordinate 5,007 of PVHP010016235.1, read as the reverse complement.
CAGGAAAATGAAGTACCTCAGGTAGCTGAGCACCTGGAACCTCAAGTAGAGCATTGGCTGCCAAGGCCAGGAGGGGCGGACAGGAGTGATCAATCCACCTGCACGAAGTTCATTAACCAAGATAGGAGAGTTCCAGATCTCTGCTGTATGACACGGTACTTGTAGTTAAAATACTGCATCCATCATTCACTTCAACATGAAGGGAAGGGGAGGGGTTGGGGTTTAGGAAGATAGCTCATTAGTTAAGGGTGTTTCCTATAGCACCTACATAAAGGTGCTACCCTGGGTTCAACGAAGCCACTCACTATTTTGTGGTGGAATAAAAATATCTGATGTTTGTTTACAGCGTGCCTGGTATGCACATGCGTGCATACATATGTACACACACGAATGAATAATTTTTAAATGTCAAAGGAAAGAATTCATATTGAGTATTCTTATAATAATGAAGTAAACTTTTTAAACAAATGAAGAAAAGTAAGGCAAATGGGAGAGTTGTTCTCTGCTGAGCCCAATGACAACATGCCCCTAGTCAATGCCTGATGGGGAACCAATCCCCAATCCCTATAGGGACATTGTCTCTCTCCCCTCCCCTATCTCTCTGCCTCACATGTCACCCTGTCCTTCTTTTGTTTTTACTGATTGTTAATAAACAGATACATTGTATGAACAAGACTTGTGATGGTACCCCCATTTCCCTCCTCCCTGTCCCCAGTCTGCTGAGGGACTTTCTTGATGTCACTGACCTTCTTTGGCTTTGGTCTTTGTCTGTCTGTCCTTCCTCTTAGAACTCCTTGTCAGAGTCTGCACAGTGTGGCTCTTCCCCATCGTTTCAATTTCCGACACTAATCATGAAAAGGTGAGAATTTGTTTTTTTTTTTTTGTATGTGTGTGTGTTTGTTTGTTTCTCTCAGAAGAGGAGGGAAAAGATTCCTATGACACACCAAACACATGCTTATTGTTTGAATGACATGAATGTCTCACCTAACACCCACTGAAGGGAAGGGGAGGACAGGAGACAAGACAGAGAAGAGAAAGGGGATGGAAGGAAAGAAAAGGGAAGGCTAGTAGCCCAAACATCAACATGAGGAAGACTGTCAGTGAACAGTCTCTGGTATCTTAGAAGGTTGAAGAACTTCTGAAAACAGCAACACTAATATTGACTTTTAAGGTACTTGAAGTTATGTGATTCTCCCCATCCTCTCTACAAGCATTAAAATTTGCTACATATAATGCCATGGTGAGCCTGAGACAGGAGCAGTCACTGAAGATAGAGATTTGCAATGAATGGGCATGCAGAAAGGAACCAACCCTCTAGGTGGACACAGGTACCCTGGAGGACCCAGGCTCCCACTACACAGGGACTTTGGAGCCAGTTTAAATATAGATGGGAAAGTTAGGGGCATCCTGGCTATGGCTCTAAATGTTAGTTAAAGATTATAACAATCTTAAAATATAACGTGATGTTTGAGAACCCAGCACAGCTTGTACAGTCCTATGTAAAATAGATGCAAATCATATGTAAATGTGTACATGCCCTCCCTGGCCATCTCTAACTTCAGCTGCATCTGAGCTTGAGAGCTGTGGACAAGCTTGGGTTTCTGGTTAACTCAGTGGACGGTGAATCACTTTCTGTGATGGCCAAGGCTGACTTTCAAGAGTCAAAAACCAAGTTCGTATTGGCAAAAGGAGCCTGGTGATGCTATCTTCAACCACATGGTGGAATGGGGTCAGAGATCACAGGAACTGCCTCTGAGCTGTGAGAGGAAGGAGAAGGCTGGGGACTCATTGCATCTTCCAGAACAACCCACTGATATTTCCCAATACTTTTAAACAGTAAATTCTATGTTGAGTCTATTTCACTAATTTATTTACTATCTGTTTAAATGTGAAATGTTCCCCATGAGCCCAGGTAGTTCTCCCTGAATCCTCTTTGCTGGCACAAAGTACCCAACCAAGCAAGTGTGGGAGTTTTATTTTGGTCTACAGACTCAAGGGGAAACACCATGATGGCAGGAGAAAACATGGCATGAGCAGAGGCTGAATGTCAACTCCTAGGCAACATCAAGTGGACAATAGCTGCAGGAGAATGTGCCAAATATTGGCAAAGGGAAGCTGGTTATAACACCCATAAGCCTGCTTCCAACAACACACCTTCTCTCCAGGAGACTTCAATTTCCAAATTGCCATCAGCTGGGATCATAACATTTAAAAAACATGAGTTTATAAGGGACATCTAATTCAAATCACCACATTCCTCCCTTGGTACCCATAAACTCAGGACCACCCATGATTGATATAAAATGCAATGCATTCAGTCCAACTTTAACAGTCCCTACAGCTTATTTTTATTTTTTTTTATTTTCAGTACTATTAAAACATCCCCATAATCCAAGGTCTTTTAACTGAACTGTAAACCTAAATAAAATAAAATAATGACACAGAATAAGGATTCACATTGCAAAGATGGCATTAGGCATAACAAGGAAAGATTGAACCAATACAAGATCTCAAACAAATAGGACAAATAAAGTTCTATAATTCCAAGTTTGACGTCTCTAACCAGTGACAAAGTCTGAAGTTCCAATTCTACCTCTCTGGATGTGAGGGTGATCTGGCTGTGACATCTGTCACCCCATTGATTGCCAGGGTTGATTCGGCTGATCTGGCTGGTTAGACAGGTGTCCCTTTCCTCCCTCACCTCTCCATGTCCATCACTCCTGAACCTGTGTGCTCAGTAGAAGTGGATGACCTTCCCAGAATAAAGGAGGACCAGTGTTCTGTCAAGGGTATACAAGCAGCTGTGCTTCTCTGCTGGAACCTCCAAAGAAGCGCTGAAGGTCCAAGTCCACCTCTCCATCTGGGCTTCTCTGGGAAAAACTCTATCCTGGACCAGCAGCTCTCCTGGCATCTCCACTGGTTCTCTACTACAACTCACAGTTTCTCCTCATGACTCCACTGGTCCTCCCCACACAGGCACTTCCAACAACCCTGCCTCACATTATCTATAGCCATTGCCAAAAATAATAAAATAATAAATAAAATAAAATTTATTTTAAATCCAAAGACCTATTTTGTGCATTTATTATAAACCATAGTACTCAGACTACCAACTTTTTAATCCTGGGGGATATAAAGCCAACTTTGAAGAGCAAGACACTCCTTCAGCATTCAGGCCCTTCAGGCCCCTTACTTTCAGAGAGTCAGCATTCTTTCTGATGTCCCAACACAGAGCAAATGACCCAATCTCAGTAGACATAGTCTCTATAACAATTACAGTGAAACTGAGCTCTTATCTTTAGCCCAAAGTTCTTGTTTCTCTCTGTGCCATATCTATCTGCTTACACAAGTCCATTTCTGTGTAACATAGTCCTACACAAGTTCTCAGGACACAAGCAGGCATATCACAGTGAGACGCTCCCATAAACTGCTTCTAGACCAGTTCCTACAAAGTTCTTTCTTTCCCTCATGAGCCAAACCTCAGAGTCCATAGTTCTTATTGCATTCAGGTCTTTCAACTCTGATCACAATGGTTCATCAAACGGTGCCTTCAGCACAGCAAGGCGACTCTTAGACTAAGGTTTCAAATCCTTCCAAATTCCTCTTACAAACGACCAAAGCCACAGAGTCAGGTTTCTAGCATTGACAACCCCACTTCTTGGGACCAATTTACTGTTGTGGTTACTTTCTCATTGCTGGCATAAAGCACCCAACCAAGCAGCTTGTGGGAATAAATGGTTTATTTTGGCTTACAGAATGGAGGGAGAAACTCCATGATTGCAGAGGCATGAGCAGAGGCTGGACTTCACCTCCTGGTTAAAAAGTAGACAATAGCAACAGGAGTGTGTGTCAAACACTGGCAAGGGGAAGCTTGCTATAATAACCAAAGCCCACCCCTGGCAATGCATTGCCTCCAGTTTCCAAATTTCCATCAGCTGGGGGACCTAGCATTCAGGACACATGAGTTTATGGGGGACAGCTGATTCATATCATGATATGTGCCTCATATATCATCTTAACCATTTTCAATGCATGATTCCATAGCATGAAATACATTCACAGTGGGTGCAATCACCACCTCCATCCATCTCTAGAATCTTCTTCTTTTCATAAAACTGTCGCTGGCCCCACAGAACAATAAGCTCCTATTCTCTCTTCTTAGTTTCTCCCAGCCAGCATGGATCATTATGATTCTGCTAACTGTAAACATTTTATATAAGTGAAATAACACAGTATCATCTTTTTTGTGTATGTGTATGCTTGGGCATGTGCAGATACACATGTGTGAGCAGGTGTGCACATTCATGTGGAATCCTGAGAACATCTTACTTGGGTGTGATTTCTCTCTGGCACCATCCACTTTATTTTTTGAGACAGGATCTCCAAATTTCCTGGAGCTCAATAGTTAGTCTCAAATGGCTGGCCACTGAGCCCCAGGGATCCTCCTGTCTCTGCCTTCCAAATGCTGAGATTACATGCCTGGCATTTTTACATGAGTTTGGGAGATAAAACTCAGGTCATCATTCTTGTGAGATAAAGCTTTTACTGACTAAGTTATCTCCCTAGCCCAGCATTTGTTTTTGTATAACTGGCAAATTTCAGTTAGCAAAACATGCTAAAGCTCAATCCATAATAATGTGTCAGAAGTCCCTCCCTTTTTAAGAAATGTTAAACATTTTATCTTGTGTGTATAGTATATACACACATATGCACAACATTTTGTTTACTCATCCATCATCATGGGCACTTGGGTTAGTTATGAGTAGCACATCTTTTGTTATGGATGCACAAACATTTTTCCTGAGGCTCTACTTTCAATTCCTTTAGCTGTTCACCCAGGAAGAGAATTGTTGGACGAAGCAGTATTTCTGTTTTCATTACTGAAGGGCTGACCATTCTGCTTCCTGTAGCAAAGGTAGCATTTTACGTTTCTATCAACAGTTTCCCAGGACTCCAATCTCCCCACGGATTTGCTAACACATACTTTCTCCTTTGTTGTTGTTGTTG
>PVHP010016234.1:0-36282 GCA_004024765.1 Zapus hudsonius | reverse complement strand
TAGTTCCCTGAGTCGTGGTGGATGAGTATTAAGGCTGCTTTAAGGTTGTGATCTTAGGGGTCTTCGTGTCGAAATCGTTGGTTTCTGTCTCACTGGCTTATCCTGTGTTGATTAGGCTGTGGCCGTGGGCCCCTTGTTCATCCCGTCATTCTCTGCGGGGTTCCATTTGGATCCTCCACGATATGACTGTGGTGGGTCCTCTCTTGCCAGAATCTCAGCTATCGGCCTACGGGTCGGTTGGTAGGGTTAGATGGGCCCCAGCTCTCTCGCTGCATCCTGAAAAATACAAACAAAATCTCCATCGGAGAGTGAGATCAGTGTAGGTTAACAAATATACACAATTTTGTATTACCAGGATTCTATTTTTAGTAGCCTCCCTGCCAATTGGTCCCATAGTGCATCTTGTCTTGGGAGCCTAAGAGTAAGGGATCCGGTGCCTATCGCCCTGAATCCCAGGTTCCAGACAAGGGGACCCCCTCACTAAGTGGAAAATTGGCCGAATTGAAAGCTGTTGATTGTCTCCCCCAGGCCCAGGCTCCTCCATTACACAAGTGCTCCTTTTTTGGTTTGCAGCTCACTCCCATAAGGAGGTGTGGTCAGCCTACTCATAACCGCAGATTGTGTTTCCTGTCAGTGGTCTCTGTTTACTCCAGCTGTCGTAGATCATTTTCCCCTGGCCGCCTATGCCGTGCCTTCCAGCACTACAGTAACTGCCTTCTGGGGGCTGGATACCATTCCGGATGTTGAAGGGTTTCTCGATGCTGATCGATGCAGTCTGTGGTTTCTTCAGTAACAGGGTTTTGCCTCAGCCCTGGGGAGAGCACTCAAGAGCTTTGACAGAATTCTGTCTTGTTGTTGGAATCTCATGAGTCGCTTTGGTCAACAGCTCAGTGAGGGAAGGAACCAGTGGTTGTAACCAGGGGTTGTCAGGCTGATCTAATTATTCACAGGCTTAGACTATCTCCCCTACTACTTGTGGCCCCTCTTGCCAGGCGACGCTCACTACTTTCTCAATAGGTTACAGTATGCTTGTAAGGATTTTATAGTTTTGAACCTAATATGGTTTATCCTCATGCTTATGCCATTCCCCTCCCCCATCCCTTACCCCTCATTCATAACGTCTCGTTTCTTTCTACTAGTCTGCAACAGACTTCACTATTTGGACCACTAGTATTTCACACACTCACTAGCCACACGTGAGGCTAATGGTAACTGTATTAGAAAGTCAAGACCTATAACATCTAGTTGTCTGAAACTTAAATATCAGAAGCCTCTATCTTACTCCAATGAATAACCCAAAGACAAGACCTGCTCTTGAATGACACATGGACAAGCCAGTTTGTGTTTATAGACATCTAATACCTCCTTCACAAGCTCAAGAATTTGGCTGGAGCCAACAATTTTATTTGGAGGCCTAAGAACTTTGATGAGTTTCAATCAGTTTATTAAGACATATCTGTGGCATATATTTTTATGTTATTAACTCTGAAGTCTTTTAATCAATTATTGATCTTACTATCTTTGTGTAAAAAATACATAAAATTTAGCATGGGGACAAAATAGATCCCAGTGCAGCTTTATGATTATTTTATTTTTAGAAAAGCACAAGTGAAATTTGAGAGTTTTATTCTTTGTGCTACATGGTGTACATTTTTACAAAATTATTTCTGAAAGTGTGTGTATGTGTGTATGTGTGTGTGTGTGCGTGTGCGTGTGTGTGTGTGTGTGTGTGTGTGTGTGTGTGTGAAGACACTTTAGGCTTTATTGCCACTGCAAACCAATGTCCATACAGCTTTAGATGGGAAATTGAACCTGGCCCGTAGGCTTTACAATCTAGCATCTTTAAAGCTATCTCCCCTGTCCTGGGGTGCACATTATAGACAGTGTGCACCCAAATATATAAAGAATCAACTGGCATCTTAAGGAAGATTTATAGGTACTTCAAACAGAACAGAGAGTTTTTCTGACTCAAATAGGACTTGTTCCTAAGGTGAGACATCTCAGATCTGACACTGAAATTGGAGCCAAAGTTTCATAAATTGATTGTTGTAAGATGATGAAAAAATGGTTTTTCACTTTAAAATTTTTTTCTCTTTCTCCTCTTTTAGGAGAGAATGCCATCTAAAAGGAAAATACTGTTGCTGATTTAACTTGCTCTATTGCTGACATCAATTAAGTATCATTTCAGGTAAATATTGGCAGAGCATGCTTTTTCTTTTCTTTTAAAGTAGGGTCTCACTATAGGTCAGACTGACCTGTAACTCATTCTGTGGTCTCAGGCTGGTCTCAAACTCATAGCAATCCTCCTACCTTTGCCTCCCAAGTGCTGGCATTAAAGGTAGGTGCCACCATGCCCAGCTGATGACAGAGTTAATCTAAAATGCTGAAATTTATCTAAAAGACATTAAAGCATGAAATTAATCAAAAATTATCTCTCCTTTGGTGAACATATACATTAATTCTTTTATTTTTTTAACATTCAAAAGCATTTATTGACTATATTGGTGCTAGCCCCTGTTCTAGGTGGTGAGAAATAGCAATGACCCAAATCACTAATCTTAAAGATTTTTACATCCTAGGTGCAGAAGAATGATGATGGGAAAACAGGTGTATTATATATTGTCAGGGATGTTGTATGTTATTTAATAATAAAGGGTCTGATGAGATGGCCCAGGGGTTAAAAGGTCCTGCTTGCAAGCCTGTCAGCCCAAGTTCAACTCCTTAGCACCCATATAAAGCCAGATGCAAAGTGGTGCATGCATCTGTGATCCCAACACACCTACAGCATTGGCAGGCTGGTAGCTCAACTGAGACACTGTTACAGTCAAACTTCTTGTTGCTGCAGAAAATGAACAAGTTTGGCACAGAGAAGAAAGAAGGAGAGACAAGGGAGAGTAGCTCACCAACAGCACAGAGTTTCTTCAGAGTAAGTACCTGGAGAGGGGGGTCTCTGGCACAGGATCCAGAGCCCACATTCTGCTCACAGACTGAGGTAGTTAGAGGCCCTTTGGAGGAAGTAAGATGATAGGATGACGAGTTTTGCAGGTAGCCAATACTATTAGAGGAGGAAATGGAAGTGGCTGCTACTGATCTCATTAAGAGGAAGGAAGTGGGGGGCAGAAAGTTAGATAGGAAATAATACTAGGTATTTTAATTCTGAGATTTTCCATTGTAAGATGGGGGCTCCTTGACCTAGCAGGCTTCACTCAGATTCTTAAATCTGTTTATCAATTGGGAAGTTTTCAGTAACAATTGTTAAAAGTAATTTTTTAGCACCACTCTCTTCTTTTGGAACTCCAATTACATGCTCATTGAATGTTCAACTATACCTTTCGTGGGACAGGTAGTGATGCAGGCCACCCTGGGTAACATTTCTTGTTTTAAAAAATTATGTAAGCTGGGTGTGGTGGTGCACATCTTTAGTCACAGCACCTGGGAGACAGAGGTAGGAGGATCACCTTGAGTTTGAGGTCACACTGAGACTACCTAGTGAATTCCAGGTCAGCCTAGGTGAGAGCAAGACCCTACCTCAAAAAGCCAAAAGGAAAATATTGTTTTAATTATATAGACCCTATCTTTAAGTTAAAAATTAAAGACAAGTGTCTAGAACTTTACTCCAGTCTCATCTTTTCAACACAGAACAGAATACTTATTACATCATAAGCTACTAATGATGGATATGTAAGTTATAACTTTATTTTTTCTGAATACAATCTGCTTGCTCAGTAAATTTTACAAACATGTCTACACACCACCCCCAAGAACTGTACTTCCCTTCACCTTTTTGCCTATTGCAGTTATCATCATGTTTCTAGCATAAAGCACCTGACAAAAAGCAGCTGATGGGAGGAAATTTTTTTACTTGGCTTATAGTCTTGAGGGGAAGCTTCAGATTGGCACAGAAAAGATGGTAGAGCAGAGGCTGGACATCACCTTGTGGCCAATATCAGGTAGACAACAACAGAGAGTGTAAGCTGAGCTCTACCAAAGGGGAGCTGGCTATAGCACCCCTAACCCCGCCCCCAACAACACACCTCTTCCAGGTTCCATCTCCCAAACTGTCATCAGCTGGGAACCAAGCAAAGCACATGAGTTTCTGGGGGACATCTGATGCAAACCACCATATTGTGCCCCTGGCTCCTATAAACTGATGACCATCCATGATGTAAAATGCAATGTATTCAGCCTAACTTTAAAAGTCCCCATTGATTTTATCAATCCTAACACTGTTCAAAGATCCCCATAATACAAGATCTTTTAACTTTGAGATGTAAAACAGAAAGAAAGAAAGAAAGAAAAGAAAGAAAGGAAAGGAATAAAATATAATGGCACAGAATAAATATTCACGCTGCAAAAAATGGCATTGCAAGGAAAGATTGAACCAATGCAAGATCTAAAACACAGAGGGCAAATATCAAATCTTGTAGCTCCAAGTCTGACATCTCTAACCAATGATGAAGTCTCTGGAATTCCAATTCTGCCCCTCCAGCTAGGCTGCTTAGACCCCAGGGAAAACTCCATCTCAAACCAGCAGATTTCTTTGTCAGCATTCCCATAATCCTGTTATCTCCTAGGGTCTCCATTGCAACCCAGAGTTCATCCTAATGGCTCCATCAGGGCTTCACCCAGGGATCAAACAAGCCTGCCTCAAATCACTCAGTGGCCATTTCCAATAAACAAACCTCATTGCAAATCCAATAGCCATTTCTTTCCTCTTTTGTTATGCTTCTATTGTACAGGTGGGCTACCAGATTTGTTAATCTGGGGGCGGGGGAAGTGAACCTACTGAAGAGCAGGACATTCCTTCCCATTCTGGCCCCCTACTTTCAAAAGAGTCTGCATTCTTCCTGCTGTCCCAGTGCAGAGCGCCTGGCCAAATCTCAATGGAGATAAACTCTCAAACAATTGCTCATGACCATTCAGCAGTTTTGGCCCAAAGATTTCATTTCTTTCTGTACCATCTCCATCTGCTCACACCAGTCCATTTCTACACAACACAACACTGCTCAGGTTCTCGGGACATGGAAAAAATGCAGTAAGCCTCTCACAAAAACCTTGCCACAAGGACTAATACAGACAGCCCACAGAGGAGGATATACAACTGATCAGGGATGGGGAGGGGGGGAATTGGGGAATTCGGGATAACAACGCATGGTTTGCCCACTAAATAATGTAACACATTATGGACAATAAATATATATTAAAAAAAAAAAAAAAAAAACTGCCTCTAGGCCAGTCCAAAGCTCTTTCTTCCCCTTCATAAACCAAGCTCACACACTCCATAGTCCTTTCTGCATTTAGGTCTTTCAACTGTGACCACAATAGTCCATCATCTCTGCCTATAGTACTAGTACTTCAAGGTGTCTTAGGCTGAGGTTTCAAATCTTTCCACCTTCCTCCCACAAATCAGTTCCAAGCCACACACTCAAGTGTCTAGCCCCAGTGATCCCAGTCCTCTGGTACCAACTTTCTGTTACAGTTACTTTTGCATTGCTGACATTAAGCACCTGACCAAAAGAAGTTGATGGGAGAATTGTTTTATTTGGCTTAAAAGCCTCAAGGGGAAGCTTTATTATGGCAGGGGAAAGATGGTAGGGCAGAGCTTGACATCACCTTCTGGCCAACATCAGGTAAACAATAGAAAGAAATAGAAAGAAGCAGGGGTCTGAACAAGGCTCTAGCAAAGGGGAGCTGGCTATAATGCCATTAAGCAAGCCCTCAACAAGACACCTCCCCAGGCAAGGCTCCACCTCCCAAATTACCATCAGCTGAGAACCAAAACTTCAAAACACATGAGTTTATGGCTGACATCTGACTTAAACCACCACACTGCCTTTGGTCATGATTTCTTTATCATACATCTCTTTTCTGGACTAGCCTTTATTCTTCCATAGCTAGTTTACATATTTATTCTCTAAGGGTTTCCATTAATCTAATTATAGAACTAGCATCAAGCTGTACCTGTCATATTGTAGACTTAACAAATATTTATTTAGTGGCAATTTCTCTCTTTGTACCTAGGAATGATCAGCTCTTAGACTGGTTTAATTCAGAGTAAGAACAAAAAATTTTGATTAAAAAATAAAAATATAACTCAATTTGAAGAAGTTTTCTTTTTCTATCATCTAACTGCAAGTACTGAGACCTAGGACTTACAGGTTTTTGAGACAGCTTTCACTTTTAAGTTTTTTTACCTATAAGTTTAAACTATTTTCAAAAATTAGGCAGTTAAGGATTGTAATTAGGAAACTTATGTACTTTATCTGGTTTAACATTCCTGGTATTGTTAAAGGGGGAAAAAGTCTTTAAAAACAGCTTTAAATGCTATTACTAACTCCTCTCAACTTTAATTTTTATAATTATGCTTAGCATATTAATTATACAAGTGAATGGGTTTCACTGTGGCATTTCAGGTATGCATATATCATATATCATGGTGCACTTTCCCTGTTACTCTCACTTAAATTTAACACTCGGGAGAGAACCTTATTCTTTTTAATGGTTGTGTAATATTTGGTTTTATAATTATATATCAACTTATTTAGGCAATTTCATGCTGGTTTCATGATGTCACAATTTGGGAACTATTCTAAGTAGTAGCTAAGTAAATATCTAAGTATGTTCCAATAAATATCTCACTGTGTGTGCATGTGTATATATGTGTGTGTGTAATATTAGTTTAATATATATTAGTGATTGGAATTATTTCTAATCACTGTGACAAATTTTTGACAAAATTGGTGACAACTAAAAGCATAGATCTAAAAATTCTCAGTACAGATAGACTTTTAAAATAACTATATAAAATAAATTAGTTTAAAAAATCCTTCTGTATTAGTCAGGGTTCTCTAGAGGAACTGAACCAACAGAATGGATTGTATTTTAAAAAGGGATTTATTGGATTAGCTCACGGCAGTCCCACAATAGCAGTCTGCAAGCCTAAGAATCAAGGAACTGGTAACCACTCAGTCCACATGGCTGGATGCCTGAGCAGTCCCAATCTGACACTGAAGGCCTAAAGGCTTCCTGAGGAGCTGCTGCTCTTCAGTCCAGGGTGGAAGGCTGAAGAAGCTTCATTCCAGTGCCAACAAACAGATACATGACAAGCACCAACAGCCAGGCAGGCAGGCAGGGAGAGAGAGATTTCCTTCCCCTTTATATAGCCTCAGGGTGGGGTCTTGTAAGCCTTTCCAAGACTTGTTGACCTATTGAATCTCTGGAATTTCCTCCCTACACTGCCCTCCCAGGAAGGGATGTCTGTTTCTAGCTTCCCTGAGCTTCCTTATATCTACCCCCTATTGAAAGAACTGCCTTCCTGTGAATATCACAGACCCATCCCAGCTTACTAAATGGGTCAAGCTGACAACAAAGCTTAACCATCACACCTTCAAATAGTAAGAGGAGGCATTTTTAAAGGTTTTGTTATATGATTATTATAACTATTAATATTCTCAAAAGGGTTGCCAAACCTTACCCTTGTATAAGTCTTGGTTTGTTATTAAATTCCTTCAATTCCTTTTAAAATGTGCATCCTGGTTTGCTTGACTGAGTGCCTTGTGTTGAACCAGTTTAGTAACACCGCTCATGTTGGCATTAATCAGAAACAAATCTAGGGCTTTTCTCCTTCTTTTGGACTAATCTCCTTTTTTTTTTTTAGGTTGCATCTATTATCCTAATGAGTTAGGAAAAAGGTAGAAAGGAGGGAGTATTCTAGACCTTCCAAAAAACAGAGAGAGAAAAAAGAAGGTAGAAAAACACAAGAACACATACCAAGATAGTGTAGTACTGTCAGATCTAGACAGCATCATGAGAAAGCTCAAATGCTGGGCTACCTAAATTTAGATGTAGTGAGACTTCAAAGAAAATAATCACTGGGCCTAAATGACAGTCTAGTACAATAACCAAAGCATAATCTGAGCTAGACTGGTTGGAACTTGAATCATGACTCTGTCATTTGTTATCTCTGTGCTACTAAGTAATCACCTCAAACAATCAAAAAAAAAAGTCCATTTCCTCATGTGGAAACCAGAGAGAATAGTAATACTCACCTTATAGGACATTCCAAATATTAAATGGTTATATAAGCAGTTACACACAGAGCTGGGTACAGAGTAAGTACTCTATCGTACTTATGGTTATTATATATTATATATCATACTATAACATATGATAATATATTATAATATTATTAATAACATTAGCTATTATAACTTGTAAAACTCCTATGGTCAAAATGAAATATATGCTGGATTTGTTTCTTCTTTGTTCAACAGAAAACGTCCTGATGTTATAACAACAACCGATTGGCTTGCTCCAGTCATATGGGACGGAGCTTACAATAGAGAGGTCCTAGAAAGATATTATAAGTGCCTGAACATTACCATAGGCTTGGCTATGTTTGCTACCAGAAAGTATGTACTACTAATATTTGTCTTTTTTGTTTGTTTGGAAAAATTAGGATGAGCACTTTTGGACTTTCTATAGCTAAAGAACCACTCACAATTAACCCTGATCATTGCTGTCATGCATTACTATGTATAGTTGTTATTTTCTCTAATTTTAGCTTAATACTAATCATTACTTGAGAGTCTTCATTAATATCTATATAGTTCTCTTTTCCTTTCTTCACAGCAAATTTTATGGCTCCTCATACCACCCCCCAAACTTAGTATTTCACTAACCAATAGAGTTGAAGTTATAGATCCAACTTCTATATTTTTATTGTCTTTGCCATCACTGACATGCATGTTATATAATCATGTTAAATGACACATATTTCCTAATGAATTTCATTATTTTTATTTTTCATAGATTAACAGACCGGTACCTGAAACAGTTCTTAAAATCTGCTGATAAACATTTTATGGTTGTCTACAATGTCATTTTTTACATTTTTATTGATGACATCACCAAACTGCCTTATGTAGAGCTGGGTCCTCTTCGAACATTTAAACCATTCCGCCTACTTGATGAAAGCGCACAGCAAGATGCTAGTTTCAGAAACATGGAAATATTTCATATGAATCTCATAGAACACATCCAGGATGAAGTTGATTTTGTCTTCACTATGGCTATCAACCAGATCTTCAACAATGATTTTGGAGTAGAAACCCTGGGCAGTTCCGTGGCTCAGGTCCATTCATGGTGGTATTTTCAAAACACGAATTATTTTCCTTATGAGAGAAGAGCTAAGTCAGCAGCTTTCATTCCCTTTGGACAGGGAGATTTCTAGTACCATAGTGCTGTTTTTGGAGGTACACCCCATTCTGTTTTAGCCTTCACTGAACATGATCTGATGGGATTTGCACATGACACCACGAACGAATTTAACAGCCTATATGAAAGCCACCTTAACAAATATCTGTTCATCAACAAACCCACTAAGCTGTTATCACCAGAATACAATTGGGATCCAAACTTTAAAACTCCTTCACAAGTCGAACTTGTTAAGATAGCGTGGCTCTCAGGAATGATTTGATGAGGTTTGTGGATTCCCATAAATGAATCACAATAACTACTCAGATATAAAACGTGGGGAACTTTTCAGTTTTCAGAAACTTTCAGAAATGTATAATCTCTCAAAATAAATTATTTTTATCCTTGGAATTGGAACCATTTGATTCTACCTAGTTGAAATCAAGAATAAATTGATGATAATGTGATGTTATTATGTAATGTGTTATTCTTATAAACTGTAAATAATATGGAAATGGTTTTAGAGGTATAAAATGATTTTTATGAAGAAATACAGACTAGTGCATCAAAATTCCATATATATATACATATATATACATATATATGTATATATATATATATATACATGTTCACATGCCAAAGGGATGTATGCAAGGGAAAAATTATTTATCCATTTGCTTATCAAATTTCACTGTGCTTTCCAGTCTGGGGATCTGTACTGCTTGTGATTAATTTTCTCTCCCAGTGTACAGTCTGCCTAGTATATGACTGTATTTAGATGAACTAAACACATTCAATTGCATATGTATCTAACTTATTTTCACACGGAGAGATATTGAGTTCATATTTTTTAAAATGACATTGGAGTATTACTTTTAAACAGATTTTTGGCGGCGGGGGGGTTGAGGTAGAGTCTCACTCTAGCCCAGGCTGACCTGGAATTCACTATGTAGTCTCAGGCTGGCCTTGAACTCACAGCAATCCTCCTACCTCTGCCTCCTGAGTGCTGGGATTAAAGACATGAGCCCCACGCCTGGTTTAAAGGATATTACTGAACTCTGTGCTGAAGGTCATGACACAGACAGGAAAATGCTACACTACAATTTGTCCTCCAGAGGCTTTTAGTCTAGTAAGAGAGATGAAACAGTCCATAAATATTTCTTTCTTTCACAAGTTTAAAAGTGCCAAAAATCACAAGGAAGACATGGCTACAGTGTTATAATGATTCGAGAAAAGGTAAGAATGTGATGCCTTCTAAGATACGTCACAAAGGCCTTCATGCGCTGAGTGAGGCATGCTATATGGTTAGCAGAACCAGAGGCTTCCAAGCAGCAGTTAAGGTTATTTGTATCCCCTTTTTGGAAGCATTTTTAAAATGATAAATATTCTTATCATTTAAAATATTCTTATCATTTATTATTGACAAAAAATATTTTCAAGATACCTGTTCTAATAGTCTAAAAATAAAGTATGTGACAACAAATCAATAAAAATATATGCCAGATCTCTATGCCTATTGTGACGTTAAAGAAGACTGGAATAAAGGTTAACTGGATGTCTCCAGAAGGTAGAAATGATTTGCTTCAATACAAGTTAGACATGTTAGTAGACTCTTACACACTGATTTTATACTTTCTGAATATTTTAAATTCCAAGAATTTTCAAAGGTGTCCATGGGCTGGAGAGATGGCTCAGGGGTTAAGGCACTTGGCTCCAGTGCCTGAGGCCCCTGGTTCAATGCCCCAGGACCCACATAAGCCAGACCCACAAGGTGGTGGCCCTGGTGCATTCTCTCTCTCTCTCTCTCTGCTTGAAAATGAATAAATAAAATATTTTTTAAAAAGGTGTCCTATAAGGTGGACTTTTTTTTTTTGTTAGTCAGAGTCTGGCTATGAGCTCAGGCTGTCTTCAAACTCAAGACCATCCTGTCTCAGCTTCCCACGTGCTGAGCTAGAGACATGTGCCATTGCACCAGAAAGGTGCCAATCCTTATTCTACCAAATATTGAGTGATTGTGACATAATCATGTATTCTCACAGAAGTTGACGAATCAACAGAGGTAATTACTAAGATATGAACGACACACACAAATGGACACTTCATACACAACACTAGGAGCCAATGCCTTAGACAATTGCAGAAGGGAACTGTGGAGTCCTAGAGAAAAAGGCAAACTTCAGTAAGTGGTGCTTGGAAAACAGAAAATCCATAGGGAAAAAATTAACATGTGCTCTTTCATCAAAGGAAGCAACATCCATGAGTTCAGGCTTTTGTCCATTTTCTTCCTTGCTATCATTCCAGTGCCTGTAGAAGTAACTGGAACATAGAAGGTCCTCGTGCTCAATCGGATCTGTCAGTCAAGCAGACAAAAGGATGGGCGAACAAATAAGCAAGTGAACAATGAACGACAACTTTGGAAATTAGTTCATCTGCCCTTTTAAATTTATCTGGAATTTAAGATGTACATGGGAATGAGCACTAGATGGCGAAAGACAGTAAAGAAAGAAACCCTAATCAATCGTTTCCTTCCGAAGGTTGATCTCAATTTCACTATTAATGCCTCAGCTGTGTGGATGTGCTTCTGTTCTCCTAGGTACTTTCACTCCTCTGGTGCCCAAACTCCTGATCAAGTTCTTCCACTCTCTCCTTCCCTTACAGTCCCCCTGCTTCTCAGGAGGCGAAGTCCCCAAAGCCCTCCAGTTAGTTTCTAGAGGCCATGTTTAAAAAGAATCTATATGCTCTGGTGAAGATGTCTCAGGTAAGAAGAGCAGTTCTTTTGTCTTTTACTTCTAATCCCTACTCCCTAGAATGGAAGGCTGACTGGATCCCCTGGGGATAGATCTGAGTTGTAAATACCATGAAAGAGTCCAAAATGGCCAAGAAGCTGTTAGAAATTCAACCAAAGCAAGCCTGCCTTAGGAAGTAAGTTTAAGTTACAAAAAGAATTTTTTAAATATTTTATTTATCCATTTTCAAGCAGAGAGATACAGAGAGAGAGAGAAAGAGAGAGAGATAGAGAGATAGAGAGCGTGCACCAGGGTCACCACCTTGTGGGTCTGGCTTATGTGGGTCCTGGGGAATTGAACCCAGGGCCTTAGGCACTGGAGGCAAGTGCCTTAACTGCTGAGCCATCTCTCCAGCCCCCAAAAGAATTTTTTTCAAAAAAAAAAAAAAGAAATTTTTTTCAAAGTGGTGAGATGAGAGACAGACACAGAAGGATATTGAGTTTGAAGCCAGCATGGGCTATATTGTAGGTTCAAGTTGCAGGCAGGCCTGAGATACATAGTGATACCCTGTAATAGGAAAAGAGAGGGGGAGGGAAGAAGGAAGGAAGAAGGAAGGAAGGAAGGAATAAAGGAAGGAAGGAAGGAAGGAAGGATAATGAGGTAAGTTACTTTTTCCCCCAATCTTTAACAATGGACCTATATACTCTGGCTACAGGAGAACAGCCCCCATACATTGGTTGGTGGCTCAAAGCATATCTTGTTCTTTTAAGAGAGACTCTCAGTCCTACAAAACGTTGTCTTCTGGCTAATACTGTAACTGAGTCTTTAATCGGCCCTTAGACTATTGTTATATCAGGCTGGTTGTTGGATGGAGTGTGTGAAAAGTTTAGTGGTTCCCATAGTGAAAAAATCTCTTATTGCAAACCTGTACAACCACTATGGAAAGCAGTGTGGAGGCTCTTGAACAGAATGGATATAGAGCTACCAATGGACCCAGCTATCCCTCTACTGGGCATCTACCCACAAGACTTCTCGCCTCAGCACAGAGACAGTTGCTCAACCATGTTTATAGCAGCTCAATTCATAATAGCTAAGAATTGGAATCAACCCAAATGGCCATCACTGGATGAATGGATATCAAAGTTGTGGTACAGATACACTATGGTATTCTACTCAGCTAAAAGGAAAAACGACATAAGGAAAGTTAAAGAAAAGTGGATTGACTTGGAGCAGATCACTATTAGAAACCTCACACAAGAACAGAGAGTCCAGCATATTCTCCCTCACATGTGGGTCCTAACCCAGTTAAGCCTGAACAGTAAGAAAACCTGTCAGATGAATTGAGAGATGGACAAAGGGATTGGAAGGAATTGGGGGGCAGGGAAGAGGGGGGGATTTATACACCAATAAGGAAGGATACCATAAAATCCTTATTTTCATGCAGTAAACTCTCCAGGAAGCTGTGGGCATCATCAAGTAAGAGAGGCCCTGAATAGGGCAGGAGGTGGCCTAACCCCAAGACAAATTGCTCTGGCCTCTAACTCCTGGTCCCAGTCATTGGTTACTTCCCACACTGAGCTGTTGATCAAAGAGACCCAAGAGGTCTCCCAAAATAAGGCAGGCTTATGTCAAAGCTCTGGAATATCTGCCCCAGGCAAAAGGTAAAGATACCACAGATTGTCATCATACAACACTAAGGGACCCTGCTTAATCAAGAATGGTATCCAGCCCCCAGATGGTAGCACGTGTAGTGTTGGAAGGTGTTACACAAGCTGCCAGGGAAAATTGACCAAAAATATTCTGAGAAAGCAGAGGTCATTAATATATAACACTGAACAAGAATGCTGAAGACTGGTAGAGATCAGTAACACCAAGAAATGCTCATTTGTGCAATAATGGCGCTAAACCTGGGTGGGTAATTAATGGTTTGTTAATTGGCTAAGAGATCCGCTCAGAGGCAGGTAACCCTTAACTGGAACTGGGATCCATGGCAAGCCCATAGGAGAACCAAGAACTTGGGCTCCAAGGGGAAACCTCCACTAACCAGAGATCTATAAAAAGGCTCTACTCATTAGAATCTATCTCTACAAATTAACAAAGTTTGTCTCATTTAACCTATACTGATCTCACTCTCCGTTGGAGATTCTGTTAGTATGTTTCAGAAGCCAGTGAGAACCATGGACAACCCAATCCCACCAACACGACTGGAGATGTTGCCTGTCACCCAGACAGGAGAGGAACCATGCCTAATTTATCATCTAGGGCTCAAACAAAACCTTTGAGGAAGTGGCGAGATGAGCAAGAGAGCTACCTCCACAGCAAGTCAGATAACCTCTGAAAGAGTAATGGAGACAGACACTGAGGATACCCAATGCAGTCAAAAGCAGAAATCCAGAGAGTCCTAAGACCTCAACAGTAAAGCAGACCTAAAACTCACCCATCATGACTCAGGGATCTGAGCAGAAGAGGCAGGGGAAAAAGATTCTAAGAGCCATGGTGGGGGAGAGAAAAAAAACTGGCTACCTCTCATACAGTCCATAACCCCTATCCCATGGACTGGTCCAGCAAGCCCACGTAGGAGGGCCCCCAGTGGGTTGGGGACAGGGAGGAGGGAAATGGGGATACCATCATAAGACTCGCTCATACAATGTATCTAATTATTGCCAATAAATATGGGGGAAAGCTGCAAAAACCAAAAATGTCTTACACTCAGTGAGATGTGCTCCTTCAATAAAAGCCATGTTTGGTAGGATGCCACAGCACTGGGCAGGGACTGTTTTGGGGGGGGGCCTGGCAGGAATGTAATGGACGGGAACAGTTACTTCATACACAAATGCTTTCCACGCCCTGATGCCATGGGTGCACTATAACTGACCTACAACAGATGGTTAGGTGGTCGGTCCCCTTAGCGCATGGTGATATATTGGCAAGTCACAGTTTAGGTTCTGCTCCTGGTACTTCAGCCACTCAACAGTGCCAGGAGACAAATTAGCCCAAGAGAAGAAGTTCGTGTTGTTGGGTTTATGCTTCCATCCCTGCCACTGGGACCACTTTGAAGATGGCCTACTATACACTAAGGTGAGGCAAGATGCTGACTGTCCCCAGACAAGACATCTTGCTCGTCCCATGGTGGGGTCTCTGTGCCTGGGTAGGTACTCATAGTAGTTCTTAGTACTTTGTGCTCATTTCTGAAAGATCTGTGTGTCGTTGCCAGTCTCCCTGGTTACCAGTGCTTCAGGCTTTTCTTTCAAGTCCTTTACTAATGATTAAAGAATTGTTTATCATTTATGAATGAATGTAGCTTTGTGTCACAATCACCTCTCCTCCTTCCAAGCCAAGGAAACAAGCCACAGTGCCACGAGTTCTGCCATCTAAGAGGAGTTTCCTTAACTATTAATCCCCTTCCATAGCGCGCTTGGGGGGGTGGGTGCCGGGACTACAGAATCCAGAGATTCTTTTGTGAATTAGGCCCACGTGTGCGTGTTGACGCATGCATATGTCAGGAGTCCACCAGTATGTTACATGTCTCGCCCAGACAACAGTGCTTCATAATGGGCAGTGTAGGTGTTATAATCGTCTAGAATCCCGTGGTAAACATTCTGTTTCCACCAGGCCATAGTATAACAAGCTTCTCAGAAAAATAATTATTTGAAAAATGTATATTCTGTTCCCAAACCCCATCTGTTCTTTTGTTTTCCTGTTGAGACTTGCCAAAGGAGCCCGGCAGCATTCTTGAGCATGTTGGAAGGACTTGGAGTGGCAGAGTGGATCTTTACTGCCCAGACTTGCTCCAGAGCCTTTTGCTGCTGCAGGCATTTCCCAGAGGTAGCAGACATGTAAGTTTCTCCGTGTAAATGAGTCAGTGTGGTGCACGTAAGTATGGGTTGGGTTGCCTACAACACTAAGAAGGAATTCCAGGTCTGGTACACTACAGACTCTGAATTTGGATAACGTTACCTTTTGATAACAGAATGGGTGGTACTGGTAATTCTCTCTTCATATGTGGGTGTACATTAAATAGTATTGCTTTAGTAAGGAGCTTTTCAAACTTATAGTAAGAATGGTGTACATGTCTCCCGTCAGCAAAAAAAACTGGAACTGAACAGATCCTCTCTTTCTCTGCCCCCCCCCCTTTCTTGTCTACACAGAAGGTTTTGCTCTAAGGGGAAACTCCATTCCCAATTTTGGTAGTTCTGATGAAGTGAGGTTCCCAGACAGAAGTCATGTTAGGAAATGAGAACCATAGAAGCAAAAGCCTATAGGCACGATGGGTTCTGGAAGAAGCAGGTAGCTCGCTGTAAGAAGAAAGCAACACTGTGGTGAACAGTGGATGTAGGAAAGGTGAGGGATAAATTGGAGAGATTGTCGAAGAAGGGTTGGAGAGAATGATCAATGGTTAAAGGTGTTTACTTGCAAAATTGCCTGCCCAGGTTCAATTCCCTAGCACCCACAAAAGCCAGGTATAAAGAGGTACATGAGTCTGGAATTTGTATGTGGAGGCAAGAAACCCTGACACATCATACACACCCATGAATAAATAAATAGGTAGATGAATAAATAAATAAACAAAACCTCTTTCCTATTAAAAAAGAAAGTAGAATGAGGGCTGAAGAGATGGCTTAGTGGCTGAGTCATTTGCCTGCAATGCAGAAGGACCAGAGTTCAATGCCCCAGTGCCCATATACAGCCAGATGCACAAGAGGGCGCATGTGTCTGGAGTTCATTTGCAGTGGCTTGGAGACCCTGGTGCGCCCATATTCTCTCTCTCTCTCTCTCTCTCAAATAAATAAATATTTAAAAAAAGAAACCTCTGGATTCCACCCATATGCCATGGCATGTGCACACCTACACACACAGCACACACATAAAGTTTATAAAGATGAGGAAAGACCAAAATGCTTTCACAGTAGAGAATAAGAAAACATGGATGACCAGATGTGATATGATTTCTAACACCAGAAAGGACATTAATTGAAAAACTGATTAGAGCAGAATGAAGCCCATGGTTTAGTTAATAGTGGTATTTGTGTTGATTTCTTAATTGTGTAAGATACAGACATGAGAAACAGCCTGATGAAGGGTATACAGAACTCTGTTTCATCTTTGATGCTCTTTTATAACCTTTAAATTATTTCAAAATGACAAGTCTCTAAAATGTAAACATATTAAAAGGAGATAGAGGGCTGGAGAGATGGCTCAGCGGTTGAGGCGCTTGCCTCTGGTGCCTAGGGCCCCGGGTTCAGTTCCCCAGTACCCGTATGGGTCAGACACAAGGTGGTGGCCCTGGTACTCTCTCTCTCTCTCTCTCTCTCTCTCTCTCTCTCTCTCTCTCTGCTTGAAAATGAATAGATAAAATATTTTTTAAAAAGGAGATAGAGTTCAAGTTCTTTACTCACACTTGAGGCATTGAGCAACTTCTGCAGGCGATTAGAACTGATGATCTCGGGAATCCAGAAGGACAAGAGGCGTGGGAATGACTGGACACGAGCACACTTCCAGGAGGCTGACCGTAGAGCAGAGGGCCTGGGCCACACACATTGCAGAGTTCCGCAGTTTAAACAGAGGAAGAATTCATTTACAGATTTTTAAAAAGTCAGTAATTTTATCACTCCTAATCCAGCATCCAGGGCTAAAGTAGAATCTTACTTCTAATTTCAGTCTACTTGTTTAATGATGATATGTAGGGTACAATTGACTTGTGCGTATCAATCTATTCTTGCCACTTTGCTACAATTACTCATTTGTTACAGGAGGACTTGTGTCCATTCTTTCAAAGTTTCTCTATGGACAACCGTGCCATCTGCAAAAGCAATTTTCTTCCTTCTCCCTCGGTATGCCTTTGACATCCTTTCGATATGAGTTCTTTTTGGTCACTATGACTAATGCCTGACAGATGCAACTCAGAGTAGGACAGTTTTGCTTTGATTTGCAGTTCAGGAGTTACAGTCCATCATAGTGGGGAAACATGGCATCTATAGCAGCTTGGCTGGACCGGGCGTGGTGGTGCACACCTGTAATCCCAGCACTCAGGAGGCAGAGGTAGGAGGATCCCTGTGAGTTCAAGGCCACCCTGAGACTACATAGTGAATTCCAGGTCAGCTTGGGCTAGAGCGAGACCCTACCTCGAAAAACCAAAATAATAATAACAATAATAATAATTCAGGAGCTAGTTGGGGACTTGGCAATAATGTATAATTATTTTTATTTTATTTATATGTTGTTTTATCTTTGTGTGTGCATCACGTGTCACACATGCATGTTGTCATGGTTTGATCCAGGTGTCCCCCACAAACAAATGAATGTGTTCTGATAGATCGATCCTCAGCTGATGGCAGTTTGGGTTTTACAACCTCGATGAAGCTGTGTGGTTGGGGGTGGGCTTATGGGGGTTATAAGCCAGCTTCCCCTTGCCAGTGTTTGGCACACCTTCCTGCCACTGTTTCCAGTGCTATGGCGGAGGTGAAGTCCACCCCTCTGCTCATGCCATCATCTTCCCTGCCAGGATGGAGTCTCTCCTTGAGTCCGTAAGCCTAATAAACCCATTCCTCCACAAGCCGCTTTTGCTTGTGTTCTTTCTGCGCAGCAACTAGGAAGCTGACTGCAACACATGTGGAGCTCAAACGACAACCTGGTGTCAGCGCTCGACTTCCACCTTGTTTGAGAAAAGATCTGTTTGTTGTTCACCACTGTGAACTTCAGGCTAGCTAGACCATGAACTCTGGGGGGTCCCTTGTCGCCCATCTCGCTGTAAGAGTGCTGAGATTATAAATACACATCAGTGTCCAGTTATCACGTGGGTTCTGGCGACCTGAACTCTGGTGCTCACATTTGCACAGCAAGTGCTTTAACCACTGAGCCATCTTCCCAGGTCTTGTTTTTATTTTGTTGGAAACAGGCTGTTCTCAAAGTTGTAATCCTCCTGCCTCAGCCTCCTGAGCGCTGGGATTCCAGGCTGTGTAGAATCCTTTCATACTTTGTTGGATTGAGTTGGCTAACATTTTTTGAGGGTGTATACATTTATGTTAAAGTCACAATGTCTACATTTCTTCTGATCTAGAGTAATGCTGACCCCCATGGTGAATTAGGAAATCCTCTCCTTTTACCTCCAGAGAGACCTCCATCTGGTGTCTACTACATTCTACTACTTTGGTCAAAGTTTCGATAACAAATAAAGGGAACTATGTTGGAATACTGTCTAGTCAATAGGTTGTTGTTATTCACAGATTATTTTTCTTCTTCATAACCCATTTGATAGGTTATTATATTACTAAAGATCCATGCTATAAAATACTGTTTTAAATACTGTATGTATTCTTTAAGTATTTAGTACAATTTTTCCGTGAATCCATTTGGACCTGTGCTTCTTGTTTTTGAGATTATTATTTATTCAATGTCTATAGTAGAAATAAGCCTATTAACATTGCTTGCTACATACTATCTTGACAGGCCCCATATTTATTTCTGCTCCTTTTGTTAAGATTTTTCAGCAGCTTCATAATGACCTTCTGAGTTTTGATTGTTCCTCTCAGTGTATTGTCATCTCCCACCACCACTCCTGGAACACATGACTGTTTACATTTCTCCAATGGACCTACTTCTGGCACAAGCCTGTGCATTTATAAGGGTTTTTCTGTATTCCTAAAATATATTTTTCTTATCAGATTTATCCACTAAACCCAGCTTCCTTGGAAGCCTTTCCTACTGTCTTTATCTCTAGACGGTAGTTAACTTACCCTACTTGTACAAAGTAAAACTAGAAATTATTGGGCTGGAGAGATGGCTTAGTGGTTGGGGCGCTTGCCTCCAGTGCCTAAGGCCCCAGGTTCAATTCCCCAGTGCCCACGTGAGCCAGACCCACAAGGTGGTGGCCCTGGTGTGATCTCTCTCTCCTTAATAAAGAAAAAAATTTTTAAAAACTAGAAATTATTGTTTAAAACTACAAAGAAAAATCTTAACAGTTCTTAAAACATTAACATGATTTGAAATGCACATTAAAATAAACTGTGAAGGTTTGGCTTAGCAGTTACGGCATTTGTCTGTAAAGCAGAAGGACCTGAGTTTGATTCCCCAGTGCCCACATAAAGCCAGGTGCACAAGGTGGTGCATGCATCTGGAGTTCTTTTGGAGACCCTGGTGTCCCCATTCTCTCTCTCTCTCTCTCTCTCTCTCTCTCTCTCTCTCTCTCTCTCTCTCTCTCTCTCTCCTTTCTCTCTCACACAAATAAATAAATAACATATTTTTTAAAAAGAATATATCAAGACTTAAGGAAAATCTAAATATCTGTGTAGAGGCAAGCTTAGATGGGTTCACATCTGAGAAATGTATTCTGAAAATTTTGTATCTTTTGTTTCTTTTTATATATTCAGAATGATTAAGAGCTCAATTCAGGAGTTATACAGACTCGAGGCAGTCTCTCTACCACTTTATAAGATCTTAGGCAAGTTGATAAAACTCAATCTCTGTCTCCTCACGGTAAAAACAGCAACTAGTGACGATGTAAACTATGATAACAGTGTTGCTCAAATTGGTAAAAGCAATGCTATTTTGTAGGGCCCCCTTCCTTCCAGTATTTATTTTCTTCCAGTATACCTTGTAATAAACAATAACATTTAAAACAGTATTTCAGTAGGAATATTTAGTGTTATATGAATAAGTATCTGTCAAATAGAGAATGCTTATTTATTCCAAACGTTGGCAAAAGTAGTAGTAGCATATAGTGGACGCTAGATGGCGCACCATTCCAAGTAAAGTAATGGAACCAGGGTAACATAGTTTCAGCCTCTACACAAATTCTTGTTTAGACCACCAGTCTGTAGTACTTTGTTATGGAAACTGACTAATTACTAATCTAAGATCCATGAGGACAGGAATGTTTGTCTTTTTGCTCATTGATATATCCTAAACACTTAGTATGCTATTTAGAATATTGTTCTGTAAACATTTGCAGAGTTGAACTTACAAATAAAGCTAAACAAAGATTAATAAGAATTTTCCTTAGATGATTATACTAAACACCACCAATGTTATAGTAATGATTTTTATTTTCATTAGATCTGAGGGGCTGGTACCCTGCAGGTACGGTGACATACTTGGTTTCCTGCCACACCCCAAATCTATAAAATCCTCTTGTGATGACTCAAATCCTGGAATAATTTCCTGAAGAATAGATAAGAAGCCAACCCTTACTGTAATACAATAAATGCAAATTAACCCGCACAGAGAAACAGATCAAATTCGTTAGTCCCATCCTGGGCAGAATGGCACAAACACACGACTTGATATTTTTGATCCCATAAAGTATTTGATTAGCTGACTTCATCATTACAGGCAGCAAGAAGAGCCTGGATTAGCAGCTTAATGAAGGGCATTTCTTTTCTTATTGAAGCATTTCGTATGAGCACGGGGAAAAGACTAATTTGATTCCTTTCTGATTCATTCAGTTATAGATCTACTGTGCATCTTTCAACCCATCTGCGGTCCTGATGTCCTCACCAACATCATCAATCAATACTTAATGTGGTAAGTTAAAGATGCAAGGCAGGGCTGGAGAGATTGCTCAGCGGTTAAGGCACTTGCCTCCAGTGCCTAAGGCTCCTAGTTCAATTCCCCAGTACCTACATAAGCCAGACCCACAAGGTGGTGGCCCTGGTGCATATTCTCTCTCTCTCTCTCTCTCTCTCTCTCTCTCTCTCTCTCTCTCTCTCTGCTTGAAAATGAATAAATAAAATATTTTTTAAATTTTTTTATTGTCCATAATGAGTGAAATAAAATATTTTTTAAAAAAAGATGCAAGGCAAATGACCACAAAATAAGACATAAAAGCAATATAGAAGATATATTCTAATTTTTAACTACATACAAATATCCTTTAACGACTAGAGAAAAAAATTCATCCAAAGTAGTAGTATTACAGGTGATCAAAATATAATCAGTTTTCTCTTCAATTTATTCATAATTTTATGTCTCTGTTTTATTTTATTTTTAACTTATTGACAACTTCCCTATGAGAGACAATGTATCATGATCATAATCTCTTCCCCCACCATTTCCCCCTCTCAAATCCCCTCAATACTGAAGCTCTTCTTCCTTCCAACTAGTCTGCTGTATTTTTAAAAAATATTTTATTTCATTTTCAATCAGAGAGATGAGAGAGAGAGAGAGAGAGAGAGAGAGAGAGAGAGAGAGAGAGAGAGAGAGAGAGAGAACCAGGGCCACCACCTTGTGGGTCTGGCTTATGTGGGTCCTGGGGAATTGAACCTGGGTCCTTAGGCACTGAAGGCAAGTGTCTTAACCACTGAGCCATCTCTCCAGCCCTAGTCTGCTCTATTTTGACATCATCATTCTTTCCCTCCTACTATGCAGGGCACGTGTAGGTAGGTTATGAACACTATGGCCACTTTGTGTCTGGAAGACAGGATTGTAAGCACTCCTCCTCTCCTTGGCTCTTACATTCTTTCTGCCACCTCTTCCATGATGGTCCCTGAGCCTTGCAGGGTGTGACAGAGACATCTCACTTAGTGCTGAACACTCCACTGTCACTCTCAGTGCTTTGACGAGTCTTGAGTCTCCCCGGTGGTCACTGCCATCTGAAAAGAGAAGCTTCTCTAACCAAAAGTGAGTGTAGCCTTAATATTGAATATTTACGGTGCAGTTTGATGGGCATCATATGTTGATTTAGTCAAACAACAGCAGTAGTTTCCCTGATAAGGCTTATGACCTCCCAAGCCATAGGCTTTTGATTAGGCTTTCAATACCAGGCAGAAGAAATTCCCTTCCATGAGCAGGTCTCGAATCCAATCAGAGAGCAGTTGGTTTCCCTCAGACATTGCACCAGTTAGTACTTTTGGCCTGATGGGCCAGTCATAGAACTTGCAGGGTCCACTGTGGTTAACACCATTGATGACTTTTCTCCCCCAACAGGCTGCATATGTCTTCCCAGCATCCTGACAGTTAGTGAAAAGGGAGGAGGCTTCCAGCTCAGCTCCAGCTTGATTTCTCAGGGACCCGAAGCCCAAGCATGTGTGGTCTTCAGCAATAGGGTCTTACCATCTAGTTCTGGTGGGCAACCAAGAGCCTTCGCAATAGCCCAAAATGTTTTGGGGGCATCAGGGACTTCCCTGACCAACAACTCACTGGAAGGCACCCCACCCCTGGCATTGAAGTTTTCTTGTAATAATCTTCTGTGCACAGTATTATCCACCCCCAACTGCCCAAACTCTTAACATGTGTATTATTTAGCTAGTGAAGAAATAGGTTTTCACATGGCTTGTTCATAATAGCTTTAATTTTAATTAACCCTCCTCTTGCCCCCTTCTCTCCTCCATTACCCCGTGTTGCTATTTTTAATGATAAAATTCTTTTACTCATTCTGGCAAATTCAGGATTAAAAATCTCTCAAAGGGGGCTGGAGAGTTGGTTTAGTGGTTAAAGCACTTGCCTGCAAAGCCTAACAACCTTAGTTTGATTCCCCAGTACCAGATGCACAAAGTGGCACATGCATCTGGAGTTTCTTTGCAGTGGCTGGAGGCCCTGGTGTACCCATTTTCTCTCCCCCTCCTGCAAATAGATAAATAAGTAAATAAACAAAAAAATCTCTCAAAGGCATAAATATGCTAATATTTTAAAAGTACATTTAAACCATACATTCATACATGTGTGAGAAAGCCAGACTACATCAATATTATAGGCAAGTGGAAGCCAGCATATTTAACTCCAAATTGAAAACTTTCATCTATTATGAAAGTAATTTGAAGATCAAGTCCAAGTGTGATCTTTGTTTGAAGCCTGAAGTCAGTTCTAGAACTGATGCAACCTGAAACCAGTGCCAATTCGTGTTTACTAAAGCCTCTGTCCCAAAGGGAGGTGATTCAGAGATGAGGCTCTGGTGATTGCCTTGAGACTTGAGCTACTGTAAAGGGAGGAATATAGACATTCAACACATTGTGAAATAGTAGTTACCTTTCCAGTAAAACAAAAGAAAACAATACTTTTTCACAATATGCAATTTCTAATCGAGCTCTCATCCACTTCAGGCTGTCGTTTCCTGAGCATTTGGTCCCTTCTCCTGGGAACCAAAGCTACTCAGGAAGTTCATGCCTCTAGGGCTTACTTGTGGCAGAATGGAAACAGTGAAGCCTTGGACTTCTCAGGGATGATTTATACAGGAGGGATCCTTCAATGACAGAACACAGGCTGTAACCCCATTCCTAGGAATATAAACAGTTCTTTGCAAGTATTTGACCTATTTGACCCAAGTCAGTTTGAGAGATCCAACCTTCCTTCATAGCTTAGAACCTTCTTCAAGCAAAGATCCTAACATTTCTCTGTTGATTGTTCTGCTCCTGGTTCCTTCCTGATGACATCAAAGCTCCAGAGCTATAAAATCACAGAAAGTCTGCTATTTTGTGTGAGGGATCCACCACCACAAGCTATCTGACAAGGCATAGCCAAACACCCATCACATTTTTTTTTAAAAAAAGGAAAGTGCTCACCAAGACAGAGATCTATGTGGTGATGAAATAATGCCGTATCTTTCTTTGTATGGGAATCTATGCATGTGATAAAATGGCATAGAACTTTATAGGAAGGAAACTTGTTTAGTTCCCCCTGGCCCCCTAGGGAAGGGTGTTTTGTTTTTGGTAGTACTGGGGATTGAACCTAGAGCCTCATACATGCTAGGCAAGCACACTACCACTGAACCACAACCTCCAGCAAAACTTTATATACAGATCATGTCAGGATTTAATTTCCTGGCTTTGAGACATAGCTCCGGGGAAACTCTGGGTGAGGGTCCGTGTGACTGGAATGTCTTTTCAACTTCCTGCGGCTCTGTTTACTTCGAAGTAAAATGTTTTTCCAAGTTTATCTTGTGTGCCTTAACATACTCTGAAATTGGCTTCAGGACAAATCTGTGAGGTTTTCAGCCACAACTCCCTTGGGAAGCTTTTCCCCTGGCAGGGATCCGCTTTCCACCCTCATGGCCCTCGCAGCTGGCTCCTTCTCATCTTTGAGGGGATATCTCAAGCCCACCTCCTTATTCCCTGGCTTTCCTAACCAAGGTAGATTGTCTCGGAGGTTCCCTTCGCAGGGCCTGCGTCATGCGAATCGATTTGCTTGTCCATGCTGGGCATTATATATACATATACATATACATATACATATACATATACATATACATATACATATACATATACATATACATATACATATACATATACATATACATATATACGTATATATAAAATCCATGATGGTAGGCACCTTTTCCATCGCATCCTGTACAGGGCCAGTCAGAGGCCAGAGGCTCCAAAAAAGAATTTTGCTTGAGTACAGTGAATGCACCTCACGGGAATGAATTCGTCCCTTTGGCTCCAGGGTGCTCGCGTTGGACCCTTCCTCTTGCACCACCTGCGCTGTCAAGGCTCAAGCTGCTGGGCGCCCTCAGTGGCCCCAAGGCACCTCCGTCTTCTGCCCGCAACTCGCTACCTCGCCACGGGACGGCGCTCTTTCCTCCGCTAATTCTTCCACCTGGAGGTGCCTGGCTTCTCGCTTAGAAATTCTTTAAAATGTTATTTGCAAGCAGAGAGACAGACAGGCAGAGAGTGGGCATGCCAGGGCCTCTAGCTGCTGCAAAGGAACTCCAGATGGATGTCACTTTGCGCACCCGGCTTCACGTGGGCACTGGGCCACCCAGGCTTTGCAGCCACGAGCCTTAACCGCTGAGCCGTCTCTCGAGCCCCTGGTCGCACCTTGTCATCAGGCTCTCCCGCTGGAAGCCGAGCCCCAGGCGGTGGCCTCCGGACGCAGAGGGGGCGTGTCCGCCCGCATCCTGGACGCCCATTGGTCACCTAGCCGCGAGGGGCGTGGCTGCAGCCCGGGTCTGGCTCCCGGGGAGAGCTAACGGCAGGCATTCGAGTCCGAGGCAGAGGTGGCTGAGGACCGAGGGCTCCGGCTCCCCCTCAAGCGGCATGGCTGACAAACGGAACGTGGACAATGCGCAGGCTCAGCGGCTCCCAGATTCCTTCAAGGGTGAGCCCCGCGCCCCGCCGCCCCCGCCCCGCGCCCCGCGCCCCGTGCCCGCCACCCTTCCCCCGAGCTCTCCGGGCTGCCGCCGCCGTCTCGGGAGCCCCTGGTTTCTCGGGCCCGAGGGTCGCGGGCTCGGGCGTAGGGTGGGTCCCGCGCCCGCCCTCCGGTTCCCGGGGCCCGGTGGGGTGCCAGCCTCCGTCTCCGGCCGAGCCCCGGACCCGGGAACGCGGGAGAGGTGGAGGCCGGGTGCCCGGCGCTGCCCAGCCCACGCCCCTCCGAGGCCATCGCTCCCACGAGCCCCACTGTGAGCCCCTCACCCGGTTCCCCAGCAGTCACCCCAGTTCCTGGGCCCGATCAGGTTCGTACGCACATCCCCGCTCACAGATGTCTGGCCTTCTTCCCTCCTCATTCGGGTTCCTTCTGTCCCCCTTGTCTTAGGCGCCTCTCCTTCCAGGTGAACCTCCCTAGGCTCACCTGGCCCTACCTAGGGTCTCCCTGTCTTGAAGACGGGAAACTGAGTGGACCCATCCTGTTCCTCTATGAAGAAACCAGAGCCCTTGAGAGAGTTCCCTCCTCTAAAATTGGCTAACTCCTTAGGGTAGGGGCATTAAACCTCGCTGGAGGACGCCCATCCTCTCTGGAGATGTTACTGATCCAAAGGAATTACTTCCAAAGATGGAATTTCAAATACGATGACGTAGTGAAAGACATTAAGGAGACTCCTAAAAAGAGCTACCTTGGGGTCATCCATTCCATTTTCAAAGCCAGCCTTGTGCGTTGAAGAAGTTCCCATTTCCCTTTGGAAGCATTGGAAGAATGTAGCTCTGTGTTAGAGCATTGGGTTCCATTCTCAGTGTGTGTGTGTGTGTGTGTGTGTGTGTGTGTGTGTGTGTGTGTGTGTAAGTAAATGTTAATCTCTCCTTTTTATTAAGCACCCTGGTAGAGTAGCTTCCCAAATTGTAAGTATAATAGCAACCCGAGTTGTCAAGAGTGGTAGTGAAACAAAACAAAAATGCCATACTTACTAGATCGTGTTTGGTGCTTAATATTATATATACATTATTTTATCGAATCCTCAACAGGTTCAAGTGTTGCCTCTGTTTACAGTGGGAAATCTGCTTTGGAGGAGGACTTTGAGAATAAACCTGATCTCTGTACTTAATGTTCATTTAGTTTTCTCCTCACTTCTTCTTCTTCTTCTTCTTTTTTTTTTTTTTGGCTCCAAACCTTCACATTTATAGACAGAAAGTGTTTAAGAAATTAGTGAAAATGAATGTTCCCCTTCCTCAGCTAAGTATACATACAAATGAAATTTTGCTTGCTTTGTATCACTTTTACTGTCTTTTATTTTTAAATGTTTTATTGACAACCTCTGTACATGTACATCAAGTACCCTGATCATAATCTCCCACCACCCTTCCTTGACACCCCTTCCCTATCCTCCTCCGCTGAACCCCTTCTTTTTTAACTAATCCCTTTCCTGTTTTGGTGTCATCATTTCTTGATTTGGGGGTTTTTCTTGGCCCTCATATTTTACAAATCTTGTGAGGTCATGAATGCAGAGATGACTCATGTCTGGAAGACACTACTCCAGAGCGCTTCTCCCCTTCCTTTGGCTCTTGTACTTTTTCCCACCACCTCTTTGAAGTGGTCCCTGAGGCTTGGAGGGTGTGAGAGAGATGTCTAACTTAGTGCTAAACACTCCGTTGTCACTTCTTCTCGGCACTTTAGAGTTTTGAGTCTACCCAGTAGTCACCACCATCTGAAAAATAAAAGTTGCTCTAACCAAAAGTGAGAGCAGCATTAATATATGGGCATAAACATAAATATTTACAGGGCATTAGGTGGGCATGATATATCCATTTAGCTAGACAACAGTAGTGGTCTCTACCCCCACCCCCTGGGTTTATGTCTCCCCAGTCAGAAGCTTTTGATTAGGTTTTCAGTACCAGAAGATTTATTGCTAGAATGTACTTCTAGGTTTTCTTTTTTATTTATTAAGACACAGAGAGAGAGAGAGAGAGAGAGAGAGAGAGAGAGAGAGAGAGAGTGTACAGGTGCTCCAGGGCTTCTTGCCACTGTAAATGAACCCCAGACACATGCACCACTTTGTGTGACTAGCTTTGCATGGGTACTGGGGAATTGAACTCAGGCCATCAGGATTTGCAATCAAGTGCCTTTCCACAGGTCAGAATAGATTTTTTAAAAATAGCTGTTGTGTGCCAAACATAGCCTAAGTGCTTTACAAGTATCTGATTTCTGCAACAAGAAGTGTCTTTATTCCTCATTTTAGGAATAAATAAGGAAACAGAGTCAGAGCGACACATGGCATAGCTCAGAAGATTCATGAGCTGCTGTGAATCTTACGAGCTCCAGAGGACTGCTTCTGAAGATGTAGAATTACAGAAGCCCCAACTCTACTTCTTTATGTCTTTGTTGAAAATTAGTCCTGGTCAGTAAACATGACCAAACCTAGGACTAAACTAGTTGTTCCCAAAGCCAATGCATTCAGTTTGTAATGATATAATGCAGGTGGATTGCAAAGAAACATTTCATTGTAATTAAGAGTCTTGTCAACAAGATAAATCCCTTTGGGAGAATCTCTGAAATAAGCAGAATCATGGGACTGATATGTTTATTTCAGTTGTTACAGGTGATCAGATTGGGAAGAACTTTGTAGCTTCTTCAATAATTGATATGAGTGACACTGCAGGACGTAAAATTAACTGAAACTTAGGTCAAGACTAACAAAAGGTATCATTTATGTATTTTTATGCTGAGAGCTTTTTACCACCTAATAGCATATATTTTATTTTTTTAATTAATTTATTTGCAAGCAGAGAGAGAGAGAGAGAGAGAGAGAGAGAGAGAGAGACAGAGACAGAGACAGAGACAGAGAGTCTGGCATGCCAGGGCCTCCTGCCACTGTAAACAGACTCCAGATGCAGTGTGCCACTCTGTGCATCTGGCTTTACATAGGCACTGAGGCATCAGGCTTTGCAAGCAAGCGCCTTTAACTGCTGAACCATCCCTCCAGTCTAAGCATACATTTCATACTATAACAGATAGAACAATTGGCTACCTAGTCAGCTTTGAAATTTTTATAAAAATACTGATAAATTGATGCAGATGGATTAAAAGTCAGGTTTAAAGAGAACATGGAAAAGCAATTTCCTATAGCCTATCGGAACCACATCACAGTGTCTGCCTGACACCATGAGCACTTGCGACAGAAGAGATTGTCCTTCCTCTACAGTAGCTCAGGATGAAGTGTACATAGTAGGTGTACAGAAAACAGACATGGAAGGGAGTAAATCTTCTCGTCAGATGTCTGTTGACAGCTTGTTTTATTGCTTGTTGACTTTAGGGTATGACTGTCATGATCCTCATGTATTCTTGCTACAGGCAGGCTGTTTATCTGGGTTTGTATCAATAAAGGGACTATAAAATTGTCATGATAACACAAGGAATCTCATGAAACACCAGGAGGAAAAAGGAAGTGTGTATCAGTTCTTTACACCTGTTCCTTCTTTTTCTTTGTCTGTATTCGTGAACTACTGAAGAAACTAACCCCAGAGTTTTGTGTAATGCCTTAAAGATCCAACCAAGAAAACGGCTTAAAGTATTAGTCAGTGAAATGAAACCAAGCTTGTCTACCAGAATGAGCGCCGTGGGAAGGAAGTACAGCGTGAGGAAGTGAGAGTGGATGTTCCAGGGAAGAGATCTGGGTGTGGTTTTAGTATGCTTACTGCCTGGCTCAGCACGTCTTCAACCTCCAGAGCGGCAGTTCCTCACTGGGCATAATCTTACTGTTCTGTCTCCCAGGACTTTAAGTATCACATGAGAATACGTGAATACCCTTTTGAACCATCATCAGTAAAAATTGTTAAGATGTGACTTAGTGGAAAAAGCAAAGAATAAAAAGGGGCGCAGAGACAGGAGGATGGCCTGCATTTCGAGGCCACCCTGAGATTACAGCGGGAATTCCAGGTCAGCCTGGGCTACAGCAAAACTCTGCCTCAAAAAACAAAACAAAAAAACTTTGACCAAAAAAGCTATATTTGGAGTACTGCTCAGAAAGCTACTAATGTTCCAGTAAATTTAAGTTTAGGGGCAAATTTGAAAGATTTATATGGCATTATTTTACTACCCCAAATGTGATTGTTTTTCTTCTCCTGAGACAAAGTCCCCAAGTAGATTGTTAGTCTTAGTATTTTTCTCCATGGTATGCAGATCCCAGAAGGCAATTCATCTAATAAAACTCTTGATTCTTATAAATATGTGTTATAATGACTACCACCTATTGAACACTTTGAAATGTCAAGCACTTTACATGCCTCCTCCGTCTTGTGTGAAAGACTGCTTGCTCTTCCATTTTACTAGAGAGAAATGAAAGTTGGCACCTCGTCCTCAAGCTTAGACGCTCCTTAGCAGCTTCCTCAAGGAAGAATTAGGAACCAGATGAGACCATTCCTCATGCTTACATTTGCCCATTTTATTTGAGACGGAGCCTCACTGAAGTTCAGACTGGCTTGGAACTCCCTGTGGGTTAGGCTGGCCTTGAATCTTCTTACCTGAGCCTCCCAGGGGCTGGGATTAAAGGTGTCTGCCACCACATCTGGCCCATTTTCCAATTTTTAAGTGAAGGCAGTACTACCATCTAAAGACTTTTATGAGACTATTTTAATTATAGATACTTTTAAGATGGAAGTATTGTGAGGAGTGGGAGGAGAGCGATACTAAACAGGTCAGAGGATTGTGTTCTTTGGGGCCTTGCCTAGGTTTGCATTTTCTCTGTAATTTTTCTGAGCATGATTTTATATTTTCAGATATGGCTATGTGTTCCTACTCTCTTCCTGGGAATATTAGGGAAAAGTCCAATTTAAAACAAACCAGAAAGAAAGTAAACACTTGAGAAAAGCAGCTGACAACTACTTCAGGAAGAAGAGAATTGAATCGAGTGCAGCGTAGAAGAGATAGCTTGTCTTGTGCAGTGGGCAGTGCACATGTGTTCAGTGTCCGGGCTGCTTTTGCACTACAGTGGCAAACTTGAATATTTGCTCTAGAACTTACGGTCTGCAAAGCCTGTTTACATTCTGGCCCTTAAAAAAATATCTATTTATTTGCAAGCAGAGAGAGCTCGAAAAGAGAAACAGAGAGATTGGGCCTGGCAGGGCCTCTGGCGCTGCAAGTGAATTCCAGATGCATGCGCCTCTGTGCATCTGGCTTTACCTAGGTAGTGGAGAATGGAGCCCAGGTCATCAGGCTTTGCAGGCAAGTACCTTAACTGCTGAGCCATCTATCCAGACCCCCTTTCTGGCCTTTTATAGGAAAAGTTTGCTAAATCCTGACAGTTTAATGTGGAATAATGGTGGTCAAAAAAGATCAGTTGTGTTTTGAATATAAATGCTTTCAAGAAAAAAATGAAAATTTGTCAAGATCTTTTACTTTGACCTACCATCATCCTTAAAATGGTGCCATCAGGCTGAAATAGCAGGTGTTCTTCAGATAAAATTTCCACCCACCCTATCTGTCTCCCCAGACAGCACGGTTCCTGGCAGTTGACAGCATACAGTATTTCACAAGCATTCTGTGAAAGGAAAAGGAAAAGATTGCCTTTACATTTGCAACATGGATTCTTTCAGTAACTCTATGGCCCATCCTTTTCCCTTTTGTGTAATGATAATGTGACTGAGTCATATCATATTTTTAGATATGGTAATGAGACATGTTTCTGGCCTTCCTCAGCAGAGGAAATCCAATGTATTTTGAACTTTGAAGTAATTAAATCTCAATGATAAATGGGATTTATTATTGCACATGATATATAGTCATGTCGATTTCACTAGATCATAAAGTAAACCAGCTAGTATCCGGTGGATGACTGTGTACACTGCTCTGAACATTGGCCTGGCTATCATCTCACAAAGAAAGTACTGACTTTCCCTGAACCAGCTCCATAGAAATGACCTGAAAACTTGACTTTTTATGTTTTATCGTTGAGGTTAGTTTTCTTTTTTTTTTTACCAGAAAGCCTTTTGCTTTTAAGTCTCCAGGAGGACAATTTTATACCTATCATACAGAATTTTACAAACATTAGAAATTTTATATATATATATGGAATTAGCATGTACTAGGTATTCAATAAATGGTAGTTAGTAGTATGATAAGATATCAAAATGAGAGAACTTTAAGGAATACATAATTTTACTTTTCAGCAAAATCAATTTGTATCTCATATAAATAAGAATTGTGGAAACTTTGCTTAACAGGTGTTCAGTCAAACAAACTTTGTAGTTGAGAAATTTGCACACACTCTAAATGTTCATTATATGAAAGAATAGACTATTGTATAACCATTAATCATGACAAGGACTATATATTATCATGAATGTGAGAAGGAGAGTAGATTTTATGCATTTTTAATTATTACATTTTATTTATTTGAGACAGAAAAAGAGAGAAAGAGGCAGAGAGTGAGTATGGACACACCAAGTCCTCCTGCCACCGTAAAACTCCAAACTCATGCACCACTTTGTACATCTTGCTTTACGTGGGAACTAGATAATCGAACTTAGGCCATTAGGGTTTTCAGGCAAACACCTTGAACTACTGAGCCACCTCTCCAGCCCCAGGAGGGGTTTAAATCATTATGTATATACCATTATTTCACATTTGTACAGAAGTAGAATACAAATGGTTTGAAAGGCATATAAGCAAAGTAAAGAACATCATTTAGAGATAATGAAAGGGTAGAGAATTTTCTGTCTGTGGGTGAAATTTCTGATGACTATAGTGATGGTTTTTCTTTTTGTACAAAACAAATGAGTTTTTAAAAATTAATTTTCTCTAATTAATTTTATTCTAAGCTCCATTAGAATAACACAAAATTTTCAGTGTGTAGGCTCATATCCATTTTGAGACTGAGCTTTGATGGGTTAAATGTTTATTGTAGTACAGTTTTCAGGAAAGAGTTTCATAGTCAAAGAAGAAAATGCATAAAGACATTTCAAAGCAGTATGTATAACCAAGTATCGTGGGACCCCTGAATTTTAGGATTATGTCCACTCTACAAAACATTGACAAGTATGCCAACCAAAACATCTCAAGAATTTCTATTACTTGTCATTCACCTTGTAAGCTAATAGGAAGAAGTTAATCCTAAATTAATAAATGAGAAATTTGAAGCTAATGAATTTCATGATATTTTAGTAGGTAACAAAGAAGTGCTTTCCTCATTTGCCCAGCAGTGGGAAGTGACTGAGGTTTACTAAGCCTCTGGAGCCTCACCTCCTGAATTACTGTGGCTTATGTCCCTTTTTATGCCCCTTTTTAGGCTATGATCAGATGGGGAAGAATTTTACGGAATGAGAATAGGATAGTTTCATTGTTAAGAAAATATGAAAGTGCCGTTTCCCTAATGAGGACACACTTACTTTCTAGCCGAGTGTAAAAGACAAAGCTAGGTTTTAGAACATCTACCTGACTTCTTGGTTCTGATTTGCGATCGCATGTACTTAATATGAGGTTTGAAGAAGTACAGTGTGACACTGGGACCTGAGCCCCAAAATGACTTTGGCTGAGCTTTCCGGCTTGTCCACATGTGGATTTCTTTGTAAACACACACTATAAAGATCTTTGAATGATGAGGCCTAAGCAGGCTAGAATATCAGAGAGAGAGAGTGTGAGAGAGAGAGAGAGAGAGAGAGAGAGAGAGAGAGAGAGAGAGAGGTGGTGGAGAGAGAATATACAGGTGTGTGTGCAGATGCATGCATGTGCCTGCAGAGGTCAGAAGACATCTGGTGTCCTCTGCCTTATTTCTGTGAGACAGAGTCTCTCACTGAACCTGGAGCTTGACAGTTTTTGTTAGACTGGCTGACCAAGGATCCCCAGTGATCCTCCCCACTCGGCGCTGGGTTATAGGCATGGCCTTTTACTTGGTTGCTAGGGATTAAATTCACATCTTCATGCTTCCTACTGAGCCATCTCCTCATCCCTCCCTCAAATCATTTTTAAGAGGCTTTTATCAAAACAAGAAAGTGCTACCTGTTTTGCCATTTTCCATCATGGAATTAGGATAGAATATTCTATTCAGTGAGTAGAATAAAAAGGTTATATAAACCTCTTCCCTGTATATACTGAGCATTATCTCACTTCTGAAAAGGTCAGTCTAATCCTTACTTTATAGAGGTGAAGAAATTAAGATCCCATAGGCCTACTCTTTGCAAGATACTGTGCTAGACTTTAGGAATATTGAAATGAGTAAGGGGGGCTGGACTTGTAGATGATGGCAGAGCACTTGCCTGGCTTGTTCAAAGTCCTGAGTTGGATCCCCAGTACTATTTAAAAAAGAAAAAACTAAATTATTTCTGCCCTCAGCATGTTTATAGTGTAGTGTTCAGGACACAAATCTCTATACTTTGCCTGGAGTGTGGCAGACTTAGGACAATATTTTAGAAGCACCAAATGCCATCAGGTAAGTATTAGTGGCCAACCTGTTCCTTGTTTGGAATCTATTTCACCGGAAGTCTAGACTTACATCTGGCACCATGCCTTGAGCCATTTTTGCTATAAATAGGCACAGCTGGAATGAACAGGGCTTCCTCTGTCAGAATATCAGCTTTTATTTTCAAAACTCCTGCCTGCCAAGCTTTCCCAGTTTAGACACTGTCTCAAGAAAGTACTTCAAACATAAAACTGTCTTTAATGAGAACATTTTAAATTTTATGATGGTCAGAGAGACTTAGAATGTGGGCTTTGGAGTAAGTGGTCTATGATAGAGTCCCTGCCCTCATTTGTGTGGTCTTGGGAAAGTCATGTTGCTTCTGTGACTTCATTCATAAAATAGAATTTAAAATACTTTGCCTCATTGGGCATGGTGGTATGAACTTCTAATCTCAGCACAGAACAGAATGAGGCAGGAGATGACAAGTTCAAGGCCCAGCCTGGACTACATAGCAAGGACCTGTTTTAAACATCTCATAGGGTTATTGTAAGAGTTAGGTGATGTAATTAACTTCACATTGCTGGGATGAAACACCCAACCAAAAGCAGTTTATGGAGGGAAGGGGCTTATGTTGGATTACAGTGTCAAGGGGGAGCTCCATCATGGCTGAGAAAGGATGGTAGAGCAGAGGCTTGACATCACTTGTTGCCACATCAGTTGGCAGAAAGCAGAAAAGAGAGGGACTGCATTCAGGCAAGGGGAAAACTGATCTATAATACCCCCACAGCCCACTCCCAGCAGCACACCGCCTTGAACAAGGCTCCATCTCCCAAACTGCCACCAAATAGGGGACATTTGATTCAAACCACAGTTGATATACATTTCTAAAGTACTTTAACACAATGCTTGAGTTACAGACAAGGATCCATAGAAAGTTATGATGCTCCTGCAATATTTGTAATATTGAGTTAGAAGTATCAGACCTCTGTCCACAAGCAGCATGGTAGGCCTGCCTTGAATATTCTCTCAGTGACTGTCTTTACCCAA
Source organism: Zapus hudsonius (assembly GCA_004024765.1). Taxonomy (NCBI): domain Eukaryota; kingdom Metazoa; phylum Chordata; class Mammalia; order Rodentia; family Dipodidae; genus Zapus; species Zapus hudsonius. Next base: position 843 of record PVHP010016234.1, on the reverse strand, counting down.
ATATAATGTCACACCCTGTAGGATCAATGTCGATAATTTTTATTCAACTATACATGAGGATATTTACCTGACACTGAGACACGGGATCAGGTAATGACAGAGTTAAATATAAACACCGTACTCACTGCTCTTCTGGGTTTTCATGCTGTGTTTCAGAGCGTAGCCTGGGTGTCAGTACCTGTCTCGGTTTTCTCTTATGTTTCCAGCCTGAACCTTCTCTTTTTTCTTAATTTTTGTTTAATCAAAACCTGTCTGCCTTTTTGCCCTTTCTTCTAAGCAATAACACATGCCTGGGACAAACTCATCCCTCTTCCCACCCCTTCCATCATCAAAACAGCTCCTGAAACTATAGAAGAAATTTATGAGTGGTGAGAAAATCAATAGGGCCTTCTTAATCCCTATTTCCCCCAAGAAAGAAAAAACAAAAAAATGAGGAAGACAGTGGATATAGAAAGTAGAAAACCCAACCCAGGAGATGATGGAGAATTCCCAAGGTGACCATGAAAGAGTCACTAATGCTTGATAGCTGTGTGAACCAGGTGAGAGTTCAGACAAGGCTCCAAGAGGCTTCATGCCAAAGAACTTGACCACTCTGAAACGAGATTTAGACTACTGATGAAGGATTTGAGATTGGACCAATGGAAGTACATCCAAGACTAAGCAAAGAAACAAAACCGAAAAAGGTTTGGCAGAAAGGAAAAGTGATCAACTACATGGCTTAATTCGAGTAGAATATTGGTGATAGCTAAGATTTGATGTTGATCGCCCGAAATTATGATGCAGCGAAACTAGAAGGGGAGGTATATGTTGTCCTGAATCAAATCCTCTTCCACAGTAGACAGT